>SJYC01122358.1:0-114642 GCA_006408675.1 Madoqua kirkii | reverse complement strand
AAAGTGAAAGAGGAGAGTGAAAAAGTTAGCTTAAAGCTCAACATTCAGAAAACGAAGATCAGGGCATCTGGTCCCATCACTTCATGCCAAATAGATGGGGAAACAGTGGCAGACTTTATTTTTCTGGGCTCCAAAATCACTGCAGATGGTGATTGCAGTCATGAAATTAAAAAGACGCTTACTCCTTAGAAGGAAAGTTATGACCAACCTAGATAGCATATTCAAAAGCAGAGACATTACTTTGCCAACAAAGGTCCGTCTAGTCAAGGCTATGGTTTTTCCAGTGGTCATGTATAGATCTGAGAATTGGACTGTGAAGAAAGCTGAGTGCTGAAGAATTGATGCTTCTGAACTCTGGTGCTGGAGAAGACTCTTGCGAGTCCCTTGGACTGCAAGGAGATCCAACCAGTCCATTCTAAAGGAGACCAGTCCTGGGTGTTCACTGGAAGGACTGATGCTGAGGCTGAAACTCCAGTACTTTGGCCACCTCATGTGAAGAGTTGACTCATTGGAAAAGACTCTGATGCTGGGAGGGGTTAGAGGCGGGAAGAGAAGGGGAGGACAGAGGATGAGATGGCTGGATGGCATCACCGATTTGATGGAATGGGTTTGAGTGAACTCCGGGAGTTGGTGATGGACAGGGAGGCCTGGCGTGCTGCGATTTATGGGGTCACAATGAATCGGACACAACTGAGCGACTGAACTGAACTGAACTGGATGTTGGACCCCGACTCCCTGGGTGGGATGTGTAATCCTAAACTGAGATGTGTTACCACTGCCTTTCCCACGGTAGGTTCTCAGTGAACATCTGTTGATTTTCCTTGTGAGGGGTTCCAGCTGGAGCCCAAAAGCTGTCCTTGTGTGCTGGTGGCAGACCTTCCTCTTGAGTCTTCAGGTCATGTTTGTCTAACTGTCATGTGTGCCTGAATCCCTGGGGGTCTTGTGAGGCTGCGCTCTGATTCAACAGGTCTAGGGGAGGCTGGAGGTTTGGCAAGCTCCCCGCCCCTGGATCACACTTTGAGCAGAAAAGCAAACCTAAAGGACCTCATGTGACAATCCTGCCCCTAAACAGTCTGGTGCCATGTGTGGACCAGGATGCACATGCACTGCAGCACTGCAGACCAGCAGACCCAAGAGGAAGGAGCTGGGCTTGCAAAAGGACGCTGCCATGGCCAGAGCACAGAATCACCACCGTAACCTCTTGCTTTGTGATATCCTGTTTTTCCCAAAGGGCAAACGCAGACTTGAGAAACATTTGCTCATCTTCATATACAAGGATCTGGGCTTCCCTGGTGGCTCAGATGGTAAAGACTCCGCCTGCAATGCTAGGAGACCTGGGTTCGACCCCTGGGTCAGGAAGATCCCCTGAAGAAGGAAATGGCAACCCACTAGAGTATTTTTGCCTGGAGAATCCCATGGACAGAGGAGCCTGGTGGGCTACAGTCCATGGGGGTCACAGACACAACTGAGAGACTAACACTTAGACACAAGGATTAGGGTCATGCTCTTAGCACTGGTGAAATCTAAACGGGGCTCAGCACACAACCTGGCCTGATACAGATGGGAGAGAGTGTGCTGCAAATAAATAGATGAATGAATGTGCTATGACACATTCCTTTCTCAGGAAAGGACTTTTTTTTCCCCCATTGATGGTATTGATCTTACAAAGAAATAATCATTCATTCATCCAGCAAAGTCTACGGTCATCCACAATGCGCCAGACACTGTTCTAGGTGCTTTGAACATAACAAAGTCCACATCTGCATGAAGCGTCACTCCAGTGGATGCCAGCAGACAGAGAACAATAACGCAATTGATAGAATCTACGAGAAGCGGATGTGCTCCATGGATAAAAATAAAGCACAAGAGCAGAAAAACAAACAGGGTTCAAGTGTGAGAGTTGGCCTCATATTCCAGGCAGAGGGAACAGCAGGTGCAAAGGCCCTGGGGTGGGAGAGTTTCTGGCGTGTATAAAGAACAGCAAGGAGACCCCTCCCCACCCATGCCTGCGGTGAAGTGTGTGAGGGCAACGCTTGGAGTGTCTGTCTACACAAGACGCTCTGGATATTTCCACTGAAGAAAGTAACTACACCAAACAATTTGTCGTTTACAGTAAGACTGGGCAACACTCTGGACTACAGCAGATTAAATCTGGATGAGCAGAGAATCTTGGAGCCCTTGAGGCTGTTGACAATGAACAACAAATTAGTAAGGTTGATGAAAAGAGCAAAACATGAATAGAGTGTAACAGGGTCACGAGGGCTCACATAAATATTAGGAGCTGGCAGTCAAGAGGCTCCTCTTTCCAGGGTGTCAAGCCAGGGACACATCCTGCTTCCAGGAGAGCCACCTTCCCCTGGATGCTGCGATCACCTCCCTCTACTTGTCCCTGCGCATCTGTTCTGGATGAAGCAGGTGGAGTGTCAGGGGACATAGCATTTGTGTAAAAGCGGCTGCCTGACCCAGGAGAGGCCATGGCCCTGATGATAATCTTAAATAAAGGCTAACGAGAACCAGAACTTTGTAACACCAAAGCATCATGCAAATATATGTTTCCATGGCTTGCCCACTTCATGAAAACCTACTTTCTTTAGACGATCTGGGAGGAAAACCACATGTTGTCTGACTCAGGCGGGTTCTTTACCACTGAGTCACCTGGGAAGCCCCAAACAAAAACCAACCTACGTTTATTTTAAGATTTTAGTTTGCCCAGCACAGTACCTAGAGCCTAAAACATTGCACGCTTGGTTTTGGTTTTCCTTAATGACAGAGATGGCAGGAAACCACACCTGTCGTTCACTCGTGGGTGGTTTTAGGCTTTGATCTACTAGAAAATTAGATGTTTGTGAGCCCTCTCTTACCGTGCCATGCAAGGGCACAATCCAGCCCTCCTCACATACACACACAAAAGAGGGTGCCTCCTTCTCACCTACACCCCGGCTCTAAATCTCTCATGATAGACAAAATAAAGCCATCTTTGTTAAAAATGTCTCACTCAAGAGTGTTATTACATGGGTACTCATTTTATTTTTTAATTTTGTTTTTAGTCCATGTGTAGATTTTCTAAAGAGGAGGAGACTGGCTATTAATCACAAAATGTCAACAGAGGGGTCTGCCTGTGAGCACCTGTCTTGGCATCACGTGTGTAGGTCACCAAGGCTTCAGTGGGCTCTGTGCCCTCCAGTCATCCAGCAGCCCTGGACAGTGGTACCCAGTCTACCATGACCACTGGTGGCAGAAATAATATCTTCCTCAGGCTGCCAAACCCTGTTTTCTGGGTGGGACAATCTTTTTTTTTTTTTTTAACTTATTTAGTTTTAATTGAAGAATAACTGCTTTACAATATTGTGTTGTTTCTGCCATATATCAACATGAATCACCCATAGGGACACGTATGTCCCCTCCCTCTTGGACCTCCTTCCCACCTCCTACCCCATCCCACCCCTCTAGGTTGTCACAGAGCCTATGTGGGACTATCTTTCATAACAACAGCAGGCCCTTCAAGACGTGAACTATGCCGTGCAAACCAAGACGTGAACTATGGTGTGCAAACCTGGCCAGCCTCGCCTCTGGCCCGCATGCTAGGTTGATCGTTGCTCTCAGGGGCTCGTGCCACAGCAGGTGTGCATGTCTGGGGATGTGGGGGTCCTGCACTGCCCTTCTAAACTGAGCGAATTCCCTCACACCTGGGCAGGTGGTGGCCCCTGCAGGGTACTCACGGGGCTCCGGTCAGTGCCATTCAGGGGCGTATAAGCCCTGTTTCTTCCCTCTTTGAAAGTGCTTCCCCCATCAGGCTGCTGACCGTGGCTTCAGCTGGCCTGGTCTGGGGACCTCCGGGAATGGACAGCTTGGTGCGTCTTCTACCACCTACCCGCCAAGGGTCTAGTCCAACAGGTGCAACAAACACCTAACTTAGTTATTGAGAAACAGCCCACATATTAAATTAACATAAAATAACCCGATTTCAAATAGACTTCTTAGCCACAGGTGGGATGGGGATGAGAAGTATCTTTTGCAAAAAACCCCAGGAACACATGCCCATCTCTGCTCTGTCAGCTGCAACAGACGTGGAGAAAAACCCAGGGACCACCCTGCCCCGAACCGAGCCAGGCTACCTGAGAGGAGGCAATGTTAGCCTCTGCAGACAATGCATTTCGATCCTGATTCACAGAAAGAATCCTTGATTTGAGAAACTGGGGTGGCTCACAAGAAAAGAAAGAAAGAAAGTCTTTCCCAATTTGCACCCTCCTGACACTTGTTAACATCGGGATTTGGGGCTTAGCTTCATTGTAGACCGAAACAGTTCCTTCAGTTACAAAAAAGACAGGGGTACCCAGCGGGCCTAAAGGAGAGGGTGCAAGATTTAGGGGCTGAAGGCACCCACAATTCTAGATGAACTGCATCCACTGGGGAGTTTTCCGAAACATTAGGACCTTGATTTATTTTGAAGTAGAAAAGGATATATTGCTTTGCCAGGCAAGGGTGA
This sequence comes from Madoqua kirkii, assembly GCA_006408675.1. Lineage (NCBI taxonomy): Eukaryota > Metazoa > Chordata > Mammalia > Artiodactyla > Bovidae > Madoqua > Madoqua kirkii. The sequence goes on along the minus strand of SJYC01122358.1, from coordinate 110,156 downwards.
CAGGGAAGGCCTCTGCCTTGAAAAGCTATGTGTGCCAATCCCAATGGAGTGGGTTTTGTTTGTTTTTTTTTTTTTTGGATTGGAGTATAGCCAATTAACAATGCTGTGATAATTTCAGGTGAACAGTTAGGGGACTCAGCAATACATACACACGTATCCATTCTCACCCAAACTCCCCTCCCGTCCAGCCTGCCACGAAACATTGTGCGGAGCTGCCTGTGCTATACAGAAGGTCCTTGTTGGTTATCCAGTTTATTCTCTCTCTTTTTTTTTTTTTAATTTGGCTGTACTGGGTCTTTATTGCAGAATGTGGGATCTTGTTCCCCAGCCAGGGATCGAACCCAGACCCTCTGCATTGGGAGTACAGAGTCTTAGCCACTGGACCACCAGACAAGTTTCCTATCCAGTTTAAATAGAGCACTGTGTACATGTCCAACCTAAACTCACTAACTATGCCTTCCACTCCCCCTCCCCCCGGCAACCATAGGTTCCTTCTCTAAGTCTGTGAGTCTCTTTCTATTTTGTAAGTTCATTTGTATCATTTCTGTTTAGCTCCAACATATACGGGTTGTCATATCATGTTTCTCCTTCTCTGACTTACTCAATTCAGTGTGACACTCTTAGTTCGATCCATGAGGAATATTAGGATCTTTAAACATTACAGGTTTGCATCACAGGTCCCTTTCTACGTGAGTGTGCGATTTTACACTTACAGGGGCCAGGGCAGTCATTTTGATCTTAAGCCTGGCACAGGGGGGCCTGGGGACCCTTTTACCTCAGGGGCCAATCCTTCCAGGGACATCCAACAGCTGACAAGCCCTCCAGAGCCCCCTGCCCAGGGTGAATCAAGAAACCTGGGGGCTGTTGACAGCGCCGTCACCAAGCAGGGGCTGACATCAGGAGACAAAGGGAGCCTTACCTGCTGATGCAGTAGAAAGCAATGAGCCGGAATAAATCCGCAAAGCTGATTCCTGAGCCTTCCAGGGAAAAGGCTGGAAAAGAGAGAGTTCGGAAACCAGCTGAGTGTCCCCGAGTGCATCCTGGGAAAGGAAAGGCCCTCGATATTGCTGGCTGGGAGGGCAGGAGCATCTCCAGGCTTCCTGACCGACTCCCGCTCGCCTGATGGGAACCAGCTGTACGGAGGACGCGTGGTCGTGGGAGACAGGCCAGGGGAAGGTGGGCGGCCTACAGTAAGTCCAGCCCCTGAGTCATCGGAGCACGTGCTCCAGTGCTTGGTAAACAGAGCAGCCAAGACTCAAACTACACAACTATCCTTTTTTTAAGTTGAGGATACAAAACTGGGCGGAGTCAAGGGGTCAAACGGGCTGGTGCAAGAGCCAGCCGGAGGCAGGGCTTGGGGGGACACCAAGGCCCCCCCAGCCCTTGACTCTTCTAGGCCAGACCTCCTGGATCACAAATGCACCATTTGTGGTTGAGACAAAAGGCAGAGGAGAGTGAAGCCTGGAGGATAACACAGGTTCCCATACATCAGCTTGGGTTCAACTCTGCAAGAAAGATGCTAAAATTTATTTATTTTGAGAGCCCCCGCCCCACCCACTGCCGCCACTTTCATCTTTCCAAGAAAGAAGTATTCTGGCAAGACGGTGTGCCATTTTGTAAATCTTCCAAACGTTGGAACAGAGAGAGTGGCTTGACTTCAAAATTTCATGTATCTGCCAACCACTCCTTATGCTGTCTTGGCTGAAATACCACCCTGGCAGCCCTTCTTCCAGAAATTCTCCAAAAAGCTTCAGTTCTGTGATTATTCCCTAACTTCAGATGAGTTTCTCTCCCATCCACATCCTCATTTATTTTGCTTATTACTTGCTTATGTTGTATTATTTTGCTTACTTACTATTTCTTTAGTACCCCTACACATATACCCTGATTGACAGACACAGAAAGAGAAACACCCCATATGTACCACAATTTTGTGAGTGGTATAAAAGGGAACAAACTTCGGTAGGTTAACATCTCCAGCCTCAGTTTTCTCATCTGAAAAATGGACAATAATTATACTTTCCTTGTTTCCCAGAAGGAGAATAGTGGGTAGTGCAATTTTTTAAAAACTGGAGTAACTTCTATGAAAGCAGTTCTATGCAGATATGAGTTGGTACTTATTATGCAAAACATTGTCCAGATGTTATGACAAAATAGCTATGGGGTTGTGGGTTTTTTGGTTTTGCTTTTTATATTTATTTATTGGGCTGTGCTGGGTCTTAATTGTGGGCATGCAGGAGCTTTAGTTCAGGCATGTGACCTTTCAGTTGCAGCCTGTGAGTTCTAGTTCCCTGACCAGGGATCACACCTGGGCCCCCTGCATTGGGAGCATGGAGTCTAAGCCACTAGACTGCCAGCAAAATCCAAAAATATCTGTCTTAAGGCCAGCTAGCTCTTCCTCACAAAGAAGGTAGACCCTGCCCAGGAAGGGGTCATCATGGGAGGCCTGTGGTAACCAGTTATAGGCAAGTTAATGTTTTGCTCAGACTAGGCAGACTAGCTCTTTCAGCTACTTTAAAACCAGAGAAGTGATAAAGATCTTCACAAAACAGGAAGGAAAATCATGCAGCCAGGGAGGGATCTCAGACGAACAAGAGAAGTTTAAAATACAAAACATTAACTGTATTTATTGTAGGAGGGGAAGGTGGGTAGGATTTGCAAGCTGACTTATCATGGTAAACTGTGGGAACTGTTTATTTGCTAAGTTGTTGGACTCTTTGTGACCCCATGGATTGCAGCACATCAGGCTTCCCTGTCCTTCACTATTCCCTGGAATTTGCTCACATTTATGTCCATTAAGTTGCTGATGCCATCCAACCATCTTGTCCTTTCGCCCTTAGTCTTTCCCAGCATCAAGGTCTTTTCCAGTGTCAGTTCTTTGCATCAGGTGACCAGAGTATTGGAGCTTCAGCTTCAGCATCAGTCCTTCCAGTGAATATTCAAGGTTGATTTCCTTTAAGATTGATTGGTTGGATCTCCTTTCAAGTCCAAAGAACTCTCAAGAGACTTCTCTAGCACCACACTTCAAAAGCATCAATTCTTAGGCACTGAGCTTTCTTTATGGTCCAACTCTCATATCTGTAACATGACTACTGGAAAAATCATAACTTTGACTAGACGGACCTTTGTCAGCAAAGTGATGTCTCTGCTTTTAAATACACCATCTAGGTTTGAAATGGCTTTCCTTCCAAGGAGCAAGAGTTTTTAAATTTCATGGCTGCAATCACTGTCTGCAGTGATTTTGGAGTCCAAGAAAATAAAATCTGTCACTGTTTCCACTTTTTCCCCATCTATTTGCCATGAAATGATAGGACTGGTTGCCATGATCTTAGTTTTTTGAATGCTGAGTTTTACGCCAGCTTTTTCAACTGTGGATGTTAGAAGGGATTTAAAATTCATTTAGATTTATCACCTCTTGGCTAGCTGACTTTAAAAAGCCAACTCAGCATCGCCCTTTTTCACTTAACATTTAATTCATTGTCTTTCAGAGGGCGGATTTGAAATCTACCTTTTGACTCCCTCCTAATGTAAATAAACCGGCTGATCATTAGCCAAGCTTAGTGACTGCTCAGATGACTCTGCACGTGGGAGCTTTTCCCTGACGTCAGCGAACCTTGGAAGAGGCCTGGGGGTAAACATCATACGACCCCATCTACAGCTGACCTGAGGCCAGCTGTAGATCACACAGAGGCTGGCAAGTTCCGCTGTGGTCGGAAACACCTCCTCCAGACTCAGTTAACAGATATTTGGCTCAGCAAGACTCTGAACTCCAGGCTGAGTGGAAGCCTGTATCTGCCCCCACATCAGTCTCGGGACCTTCGGCTCCTTCAAAGACTGAGGCTGCTCAGCTTATAATGAGAATCTGGTCTACATCAGCATCCAAACTGGTCTTCACACCTGGGCTCGCTCACCTGTGGCTGAGAGAGGCCTCCCCTTGGGGCTGTGGGTCTACCTTCTGATTGTCGCTGGGAGGCTCACAGGGCATCAGGATTGTGTGTCCCCCTTTTCCTTGAAAACTTGACCTCTCAAAGACTTCACATTTCCAGGGACCACAGATCAGCAGAAAGAAACCAACACTCCTGATTCTCTCCTTCCAAAACTTCAGCCTATGACCAGTTGCCCCTATAGAACACTGTAGAAGGGTGGCCTAGAGGGGACAATCCCCTCTAGGGCTATTCAAGGACTGTGCAGACACACACTTTGGCATAAAGATCCCCAAAAAAGACTGTCATGCAGCCCGTCCTTCAGCTTAGCCATCAGCAAACCTGGGGACCAGGCCCAGTGTAACTGGGAAACTAGCCTCTGCGAGGCCCTGTCATGTACCAGGCAATAGACTGTGAACCTTGTACACAGGCTGTTTAACTGAACTGTCAACAGCTCTCTGAGGTTACCACCATCCCATTTACAGGTAAGAAAACCGAGGCTCCTGTGCTAGGTTATCTATAGGGGATAAGTGACAGCTCCGGGACTCAGACCCATATCTGTCCATCTTCAAGTTGCAGGCCCTCTCCCCCTCCACTTACTTAAAGACCTCACTGCACTGGGACCTCACCACCTGATGACCACTTACTGTATGTGCTTTCCTTTATGGCAAATTCCTTGAGAGGGACTCCAAATTCACAGGGCAGGCGAAGGCAGAGGACCTTCTTCTGCATTTTGGTGGACTTACGAACCAGGAAGATCTAGGGGAGGGAAAAGAAATGCAAGCTTAAGAGACATCTAGAAGGCTGGGACCTGGTGTGTCCCTGGGAAGCTACACATGTAGCTTCCACACATAGAACCCCTCTTGTAGCCAGACTACAGGGCTTCAGGTGCAAACTGCTGCCGTGGAAACTGATGAGCCAGCAGGCCATGGATGCCCACCTTTGGTAATCAGTCTCAGGAGGATCCCACTTTCTCTTTGATGGGAACTTCTTCACGAGACTGAGAACCTCCTCAATCTGTGAAACATTTTCAGTTTGGTGACTATTTTACAGCTCATGATACGTACTCTCCAGCCTGTCTGAGAAAACATTCTGGCTGATGAACCCTAAATTCTAGACACAGGTAACATGGCTCAGCCATTGGTGGAGAATTGGAAGCTCACCAGCTAATCTGGCTCATGGGTGTATTTAAGACAGACATCTGAATTTGTTGCCAACAGTGGAAGAGCACAAGGTCTTTCACTTTACACATGAAAGTCTGAGTGGCTAATGTCTCTTGGAAAATGAGATAATAAGGCAAGACCTGGCTTGGCCACATCTGCTGGAGCTGAAAGTGAGAAGTGTTCTGAGGTTCATTCCAGCCAACACACAGGCTGGTGGTCCCTTTCCTCCTGACTAACTTTGCTTTACGACAACTCCTTCCAATTCCAAATGGTGTCTTTAGATGTATGTTTTAACCAGCCCAACCCCAGTGCTGATCTCAGGAGACCATCTAAGCACATTTATTGTAGAGCTGGAGATGCCACATACAGCTGTGCACTGCACAAACCTGAGGGGCGTCATCTACCCAGGGTGTCATCTACCTGGCGGGCGTCATGACAAACGAAATGGTACTCCCTGGAGTTTGTGGTGCTGTTGCCTGGCTGCATGCCGGTTTCCTCCTGTGACTCATGACCCTTCTCCAAGGAGACCATCCTGTCCTTTTTCTTCATGTCTCTTTGCTCTGTGTTTGGATATCTGCTCCTAAGGTTCTGTAGCCTTTTACTTCTCCCACCTAATTGTCATCTCTTTCTTGATGTTCTCGCTAGCTCCTAAGATACTTTTATGAGGGGAGAAGGGAAGGTCATCTTCAGGGCTCTTTTTTCCCCAGCGACCATAGAGAGGTGGCTACAGAATGTGCCAGCTGTGGGAACCAATGGTTCTGGGTCACCCTGAAGCAGAAGCAAGTGTTCCCACAATGCTTTTGTGATGAGGAAAAGCCTCAAAGTACTGCTAGGAGGCAGCTGCTGGTTGGTGGAAAGAAGTATCTCTCCCTTTGGGAGGTGGGGGTCTCTTTGAGTTTTGGGGCTCAGGGAGGGTACAATCTCTGAGTCTTATCTCCTGAACATCCAAAACCTTAGGTCAGCAGTTGGCAAAGCATGGCCTACAGACCAAACCTATCCTGCCACTTGCCTTCATAAATAAAGTTTTATTGACATACAGCCTTGCTGCTTGGTCTACATACTTAAACAGCTGTGGCTGCCCTATGATGGCAGAGTTGAGTGGCTGTGACAGAGGCTCTATGGCCATAAAGCCCCAGATACTGATATTCTGACTCTTCACAGAAAGAGCTTGCTGATCCTTGTCTTAGGGCTATAGATGAATTAGGGATGGTGGCACCTAAGGATCAGATGCTACTAGGGTTAGTCTTTCAAACCTTTTTCTTTCACACACATGCTCCTCCTTTTCAGGATCCTTGCTTCTCCTGGTGAACTGTGGCCTCTCCTCTCCTCACCCTGCCCTCAGCCCCAACCCATCAGGCAGACCTGCCCAGGGATCCAGTAGGTGGAGAACCTCCTGCCTGACTTGCTCCCCACCAGTTTCCAGCAGGAATGGGCATGCCTGACTCCAGGTGCCAGGGTGAACAGGGAGAGAAAGTGTTGCCTAGCAACATGGCAACCTCCCTCCTTAGAATTTTTTTTGCAGAAATATAGAAGCAGACAACTCAGCTTGCAAAAAGTGGGGGCCTCACAGAAAGGGGTCCTGATCATATAGAGGCAACAACCTGGTGTGCCGGCCAAGGAATTCTCCACAAGGATGATCCAATACTGCGCCCGTCCTCCCAAACGTGTTCCAGCAGAGGACTTAGTCCTGTCTGCTTCCGTCAGATTAAGAACAAAGACTCACTTGTGAGTCAAAAAGTGACAACCAACAAGCTTTGGCTGATAGGAAACTAGAAAGTTTATTTTTGTGTCCAGCTGTTACAACATTCCTCAGCCAGTTACTGAAGGAATTTTCTCCCTGCCTCTCCATCTATTTCTTAGTTTCTATCTCTTGTGATGTGTTGTTTCCAGTCTTATTTTGTCTGTGATTTATTGTATTTACCCTTGTTTTAGAAGTGTACATTATACACAATCGCTGTCCCCAAGAACTTTCTATAATGGTGGAAACGTTCTATACTTTGCACTGCCCATTCAATATGGTAGCCACCAGACATTGGGGATAGTGAGATCTTAAAATATGGTTAGTGCCACTGACAAACCAAATGTTTTATTCTATTTTATAAATGCAATTTAAATAGCTACATTAAGCCAGTGGCCACCATGTAAGATAGCACAAAATATATCTACCTATCACTAGATAACATTTTCTAAGAAACTGCTATAGCATCATGAAGTGGGCTTGAGTTAGATGAGACTAGCCTTGGGTGAAAGTGAAAGTTGCTTCGTCGTGTCCGACTCTTTGTAACTCCATGGATTATACAAGTCCATGGAATTCTCCAGGCCAAAATACTGGAATGGGTAGCCTTTCCCTCCTCCAGGGGATCTTCCCAACCCAGGGATTGAACCCAGGTGACCCGCATTGCAGGCAGATTCTTTACCAGCTGAGCCCCAATAATCTGGCTCATGGGTGTATTTAAGACAGACATCTGAATTTGTTGCCAACAGTGGAAGAGCACAAGGTCTTTCACTTTACACATGAAAGTCTGAGTGGCTAATGTCTCTTGGAAAATGAGATAATAAGGCAAGACCTGGCTTGGCCACATCTGCTGGAGCTGAAAGTGAGAAGTGTTCTGAGGTTCATTCCAGCCAACACACAGGCTGGTGGTCCCTTTCCTCCTGACTAACTTTGCTTTACGACAACTCCTTCCAATTCCAAATGGTGTCTTTAGATGTATGTTTTAACCAGCCCAACCCCAGTGCTGATCTCAGGAGACCATCTAAGCACATGTTATTGTAGAGCTGGAGATGCCACATACAGCTGTGCACTGCACAAACCTGAGGGGCGTCATCTACCCAGGGTGTCATCTACCTGGCGGGCGTCATGACAAACGAAATGGTACTCCCTGGAGTTTGTGGTGCTGTTGCCTGGCTGCATGCCGGTTTCCTCCTGTGACTCATGACCCTTCTCCAAGGAGACCATCCTGTCCTTTTTCTTCATGTCTCTTTGCTCTGTGTTTGGATATCTGCTCCTAAGGTTCTGTAGCCTTTTACTTCTCCCACCTAATTGTCATCTCTTTCTTGATGTTCTCGCTAGCTCCTAAGATACTTTTATGAGGGGAGAAGGGAAGGTCATCTTCAGGGCTCTTTTTTCCCCAGCGACCATAGAGAGGTGGCTACAGAATGTGCCAGCTGTGGGAACCAATGGTTCTGGGTCACCCTGAAGCAGAAGCAAGTGTTCCCACAATGCTTTTGTGATGAGGAAAAGCCTCAAAGTACTGCTAGGAGGCAGCTGCTGGTTGGTGGAAAGAAGTATCTCTCCCTTTGGGAGGTGGGGGTCTCTTTGAGTTTTGGGGCTCAGGGAGGGTACAATCTCTGAGTCTTATCTCCTGAACATCCAAAACCTTAGGTCAGCAGTTGGCAAAGCATGGCCTACAGACCAAACCTATCCTGCCACTTGCCTTCATAAATAAAGTTTTATTGACATACAGCCTTGCTGCTTGGTCTACATACTTAAACAGCTGTGGCTGCCCTATGATGGCAGAGTTGAGTGGCTGTGACAGAGGCTCTATGGCCATAAAGCCCCAGATACTGATATTCTGACTCTTCACAGAAAGAGCTTGCTGATCCTTGTCTTAGGGCTATAGATGAATTAGGGATGGTGGCACCTAAGGATCAGATGCTACTAGGGTTAGTCTTTCAAACCTTTTTCTTTCACACACATGCTCCTCCTTTTCAGGATCCTTGCTTCTCCTGGTGAACTGTGGCCTCTCCTCTCCTCACCCTGCCCTCAGCCCCAACCCATCAGGCAGATCCTGCCCAGGGATCCAGTAGGTGGAGAACCTCCTGCCTGACTTGCTCCCCACCAGTTTCCAGCAGGAATGGGCATGCCTGACTCCAGGTGCCAGGGTGAACAGGGAGAGAAAGTGTTGCCTAGCAACATGGCAACCTCCCTCCTTAGAATTTTTTTTGCAGAAATATAGAAGCAGACAACTCAGCTTGCAAAAAGTGGGGGCCTCACAGAAAGGGGTCCTGATCATATAGAGGCAACAACCTGGTGTGCCGGCCAAGGAATTCTCCACAAGGATGATCCAATACTGCGCCCGTCCTCCCAAACGTGTTCCAGCAGAGGACTTAGTCCTGTCTGCTTCCGTCAGATTAAGAACAAAGACTCACTTGTGAGTCAAAAAGTGACAACCAACAAGCTTTGGCTGATAGGAAACTAGAAAGTTTATTTTTGTGTCCAGCTGTTACAACATTCCTCAGCCAGTTACTGAAGGAATTTTCTCCCTGCCTCTCCATCTATTTCTTAGTTTCTATCTCTTGTGATGTGTTGTTTCCAGTCTTATTTTGTCTGTGATTTATTGTATTTACCCTTGTTTTAGAAGTGTACATTATACACAATCGCTGTCCCCAAGAACTTTCTATAATGGTGGAAACGTTCTATACTTTGCACTGCCCATTCAATATGGTAGCCACCAGACATTGGGGATAGTGAGATCTTAAAATATGGTTAGTGCCACTGACAAACCAAATGTTTTATTCTATTTTATAAATGCAATTTAAATAGCTACATTAAGCCAGTGGCCACCATGTAAGATAGCACAAAATATATCTACCTATCACTAGATAACATTTTCTAAGAAACTGCTATAGCATCATGAAGTGGGCTTGAGTTAGATGAGACTAGCCTTGGGTGAAAGTGAAAGTTGCTTCGTCGTGTCCGACTCTTTGTAACTCCATGGATTATACAAGTCCATGGAATTCTCCAGGCCAAAATACTGGAATGGGTAGCCTTTCCCTCCTCCAGGGGATCTTCCCAACCCAGGGATTGAACCCAGGTGACCCGCATTGCAGGCAGATTCTTTACCAGCTGAGCCCCATGGGAAGATCCTGTGTAGCCTTGGGTAGGGGGTTGCTGAAGAAACCAAACTGGGCCTTGATTTGTCACTGAGACCACACAAGGGAAAGAGGATGACACGGCAGCCGGAGTTGACAAGACTAGTGATGGGGCATTTTTGAAGGCCGGGTCCTGAATTGGATGGCTGGATCCAGGCCAGGGCTCCCGGGCTCATAGTGACAGGAAAACCACGACCCCACAACCAGGCTCATCCTCCACGCCACATCTCAGGAAGTCAGGCCCAGGGCCCATAGCCAGCGGCCCCTTCTCAGTACCAGGTGCCCTATTATCCCTCAGAGTCTTGAGGTCCCAAGGTCACTGGGCAGATGAAGGGCTCTGTTTTGGGAGCTGCTCATAGTTTCCAGAATTTGTCTGCATTGTAACGAGACACACAAACTAGGAACCGTGCTCCCTAGGGGCTGGGAAGAACTCTCTGGAACTCGTCGTCTTTCTCTTTAGGGAAGTGACGGCCCTGCCTGCCTCCCCAATTCCCCACTTAGAGTCTTACCCCCGGAGGCTGTGCTTGCAGGACTCCAGCTGCCTCCTCCTCGCTCAGGCTCAGCTGCAGCCATATGGGGTGGGTGTGCAGGAGTCGGTCCAAGATGCTGAGCCTGTTGGAGAGGCTGTCGTAGCCCGAGTCCCGGGGGCAGGTCTTGGCGTCTGTTTCCTCTGAGTAGTGATCGTCCTTGTGCCTTACCATGCTAGGAGAGACAATGGCAGGGGTCAGATGGCTGCAGCGAGGTCTCCCTCATGAGGACAGCACCCTGCACTCTTCTTGGCTGGACCTATCCTGGCCCGGGGCCCTGTCCTGCATCACCACCTCTTCTGTCTCCCCTCCAGACTGAAAGCTTTCCAGGGGCAGACACTGGGTTCTATTATCACTCTGTATGTCTAACATCTAGCGAGTCCTCAACACCCCTCAACACACTCAACCTTCCCCTTCTAACCAAGTTTTCACAGGGTTCTAAATATCCTAAATGCTGTTTACTCTGTTTTCTGCAACTAGGGCATGTCTTCACTTTGAGCAAAAGGAAACTCTAAGTGCTAAATTCCATACAGTAACCATGAGGCCAAGAGTATGACTAGGCGAGCTCTGAAAACACAGATGAACATTGCTCAGGCACACGAGTTTCATACCCATATAAACTGGATTTCATTTCCTTTCAGGCACTTTCACTATTAATATTATTTCTAATAGAACCCCACAGTAGAATGGTATTGCATTATTCATAAAACCATATGAATATTATTCATAGTTGCCATAAAGGGGAAACAGTCCAAATCTCCATCAACTAAAGAAAGGATGAATAAAATGTGGTATATCCAGAAAATGGAATTTTATTCAGCCCTAACAGTCATTGATTCTTTTTATGACTGAGCCATTGATCCATGCTGCAAAATGGAAGACTTTGAAGACCCCATGGAATGGAATGAAACCTTGAGGATCCCACACTAAGTGAAAGAAACCAGGCACAATAGTGTACTGATCCCATTTATGCAAAATATCTGGGTTAGATAAAAACAGAGACAGAAAGATTAGTGATTGCCAAGGACTTGGGAGGGGTTGGGGTAGGTCATGACCACTAAAGGGTTTGGAGGTTCTTTCCGGGTAACAAAAATGTTCTGGAATGAGATGACCTGATGGCTGTCCAACTTTGTGAAATACTGAAGAAAACCTCTGAACTTTATGGTATGTGAATGAAATCTCAGTACAAAAATATCACCTTGATGCATATCATCTCCTCTGCCTTCCAACCCAAACCCTATTTCTGAGTACTTAATCCCAATTTTACAAGTGAGGAAACTGAGGTTCAACAAGCTCCAAAGTAATAAACAGCCATGAAATGGCAAAGCCGGAAACCTCAGAAGTTTGGTGTTTCTCCAGGTTTGCAGCTAACAGGTGAGACCACAAACACAATATCCTGTAACCTGGTGGTGTCTACTGCTGGCCAAACCTTCAGAAATACTCTCTTATCTGCTCCTCACAGTAGCCCTGAAAAGAGGTGCCAGGATCCTACCTTTCAAAAAGAGGACCCGGAGGCTCAGGCCAAGGAACAGCGCTCTGCTGAGAGAGGGTGGAGGTCCCAGTCTAAGGCTGCCTAAGCTCTGGGATATCTTTCCTCTGCCACATTCAGAGTTCTCCGTGCTGGTCATCCTTGTGGTCCCCTGTGGTCATCCCCACTGGCCCCAGTAGCCAGTAGGACCACCAGGCCTAACAATCCATGTCTGCACGGTTGAGTTCAGGTGGGGTACACACCATCTTCAAATGTCTGCACTCCAAGAGACCCATACATGAGGTCTGAAGGAAGCCTTCAATGGTGAGGAAGACAGGTGACGGGGTCTGAATGTAAGGGGAGAGGGGAGAAGAGCTATGCCACCCCTCTGTGGACCACTCTGCTCTAAGAGATCACGTGGGGGCATGCAGACTTAGGAACCACACACCCCCCGCCACCCCATGACAGCATATGGGCCACTAGAGACCGTACCCCACCTTCTCCCCTGCCACCACTAGACCTGATCCAGATCTAAAGACTCTCCAGATCTAAAGAATCTAGGGCTTCCATTCAATATTTACATTTCATCTGTTCTCAAGTAAGGAGTGTTTTCCTTTACTGCTGCTACAAGTTTCCATATGGGGCCATCTGTGCCCAGAAAGGGTAGTTCCTCATTCTGGAAATGCCATTCCAGGGCCTCCAGGTGTTTTGAAGAGAATCTCTGCAGTGCTCAGGACAAACTCTTCACAATGAAGCTGGTGTAAACATTCCTTTCCCATGAGGTAAAGAAGGAAACTTTACAGCACTGGTTTCCACCCTCGGCTGTGCATGAAAATTGCCTGGGGAGTATAAATTTTTGTGATGGCTAGACAGCACCCCCAGAACAAATAAATCAGACACTCTGGGGCAGAATGCAGACATCAGAATGGTTCAGCTTCCCCAGGCAGCCCCAGCCTGCACCCAAGTTTATAACCATTGCTCTGCATCAGTGCTTGAGCCTGGGGGAGCAATCCCCTGGGGGTGTGAAGCCACATGCACTTCCTGGTTTCAGCCCCAGAGGTTTTGATTCTGCAGGTCTGGGATGGGCCCAGGACTCTGCATTTCTAGCAAGCTCTGAGGTAATTCTGATGCTGCCAGCCCCAGAACTCAAGGAGCACAAGCTTGAGGCCTAAGAGTAAAATACGCACTTGAACCCAGACCCAATTAGGTGGTTGGTGTTTGTGTTTTGTTTGGGGGCTGAGAGGATACAGGTAACATGCCACTGAAAGAGCTCTTAGGGAATTTCCCTGGTGGCTCAGTGGCAAAGACTCCATGCTCTCAATTCAGGGGTCCTGGGTTCGATCCCTGGTCAGGGAACTAGTTCCCACGTGCCACTGTTAAGACTGGTAGATCCAAATAAATAACAATTCTAGGAAACCAAATAAAGACATGTGACAGCCCTGCCATCTCAAGTTGGTAATATTTTGGAAGTGTGAAAGTGAAAGTGCTAGTGTCTCAGTCGTGTCCGATTCCTTGTGACCCCGTGGACTGTAGACCACCAGGCTTCTCAGTCCATGGACTTTTCCAGGCAAGAATACTGGCATGGATTGTCATGCCCTCCTCCAGGGGTTCTTCCCGACCCAGGGATCAAACCCAGATCTCCTGCATTGTAGGCAGATTCTTTACCGTCTGAGCCACCAGGGAAGCCAGGAAATATTTTACCAAAACCAAATTCTCCTTCCCCCAACATGGCAGTCTGGACACGTGTGTACTGAGAGTGGATAGGTTGATACCTCTTCCTTAGAAGGGCCCAGCCTGTGTGGTTAAGCAGCCTTGGTGGTTAAGCAGCTACAGAGCCTTTGTTCTGACAACTGACCTCACCTTCAAAAGCCAGGGCCCAGACAGGAAGGCGGTGAATAAGATTCATGGGGCCTCATAAAAGAGCAACTTAAATTAGACCTTGTCTTTGCAAATGACTAAGCTCACGCCTTTATGCAGCCGGCCGTCTGAGGTTTATAGCCTATGATTACAGGACAGATTGGCTTTTATGGGGACAAGGCTCAGGAAAGAACTAACGAGGGAAACACTGAAGCTGTACTGGATGCTGTTGGCACCCTGCCTGCCAAGATCAACCTGCCTCGATCAACCAGGCACCCATGCCCCTGTTACCACGAGTGCTGGCTGCCAAAAGCCCACAGCTGCTTCCTTCCCTGGGCAACCCAGGAAGCTACGCCACTCCCACCCGCCAGGAGCAAATGCATGGCTTAGGACTCGGTGACACGAGTGGAGAAGAGGCTTTCTGGCTTCAAGGTGGGACAGGTCCAATGTGGGTGCCAAACTTCAGAGCTCCCTGCAGGGTCAGGCAGAGGCTATACCCCAGCTGACCCCCCATCTCTGCCTGGTTTCCTCCCATCACATCCTATAAGCCCTGACTTGGGCTCTGCGTCTAGGGAATCCAGTCAGAGAAAGAACCCGATGAGATTGAACACCATGATTTCTAAGACAGATGTGAGAAAGGACAAAGGAGGAGAGGCTTGTAAAAGACAAAGCACTGAGCAGGAAACACAGGATGCGGTCACAGTGGGGAGGCTGGCACCTGAGATCCGGCCAGCTCCCTTTTTAAGCTCTGTCTGAAAGTGGCAATTAATATCTCCGCCACTGTGCAGAACTGATGAACGGCAGGCTCATGTATGGATGCTGACATCAGTAGGTGAAAGATTTAGGGAACAGAACATTTACAGCCTTAAAATACCACCCCAAGTGTTCCTTATTCTGAAGAAGGAAATGTGCCCTGACAAGGGAGAAGCTACTTTGACCGAGTGACCGGGATTGACATCTCCACCACCTCACCTGCTGCCTCTGATGCGATGCTCTGAAAAGGTTATAGCATCACCTGGTCTTCCTGCCCCCAAACGCCTATAACCTGAATCCCTATGGGGGGAAACAGAAAGACCCACGTTCAGGGACTTGTGCAAAGCCACTGGCCTGAACCCTTCAAAAATGTCAGTGTGGTAAAAGATTAAAAACAAAAAAAGGGCTTCCCTAGTGGCTCCATGATAAAGAATCCACCTGTGAGGGCAGGGGACACAAGTTAAATCCCTGATCTGGGAAGATCCCACCTGCCGCAGGGCAACTAAGCCCATGCGTCATAACTACTGCAGCCCAGGTGCCCTAAAGCCCACACTCTTAATGAGAGAAACCACCACAATAAGAAGACTGCACACTGAAATTACAGAGCAGGTCTTGCTCACCACAGCTGGAAGAGGTCCTTGCACAGCAACGAAGACCCAGTGCAGCCACAAATAAATAAAGCTTAAACACACACACACACAAACTGAGTTATCATAGAGAAAAGGAGACTAAACAGATGTGATAATCTCACTGAGTGCACAGAACCAATCACATACGGCCTCAGAATAACATGCAACTAGAAGGAACAATATCTGAATGAAGAATATATAGGAGATACTACTGTGTTGATATTTAATCTCCTGACTGTAATAATGTTATTACGATTCTGCAGGAAAATGTTCTTGCTCTTAAAAGAAGTATACTCAAAAATTCAGGGGCCAAGTATGAAAATGTTAGAAATTAAGTACCAAGTAGTTAACCCCTCTTCACCTCTCACCTACTCAAAAAAAGGGAAGAATACAGAGGGAAGGAAAAGGAGGTGAAATCCTGACAACTGGTGAGCAGTTATAAATAGTACTCTTCTTGCAACTTTTCTGGAGCTTGAAATTTCTCAAGTATTAGGTTGGGGAAAATGAGATGGGAAAATACATAGCACCTCACTGTTTTTGTTTGTTTGTTTTGACTGTGCCGCATGGCATGTGGAATCTTAATTCCCGTACCCCCGTCGGAAGGGCAAAGTCTTAATTAACCGCTAGACCACCAGGGAAGTCCCTTACTGGATTTTTATGAGCAGAGGATCCATTATTTATTCAACTATTAACCAGTATTTCCAAACATCTAGGCTGCTTTCAGGGACGGGGGAGATGAAGCTCAATTATGGATTCAGTGAGCCCCATGCCTGCATGTGAAAATCCTGGGCAAATCAAAAAATGCCCTACAGCCCTAAGATGGCTCTAGAGGCAGAGAACAAACACTGGAAAACTTGGGACCCTGTCTGCTCTCATTCCAGCTGGGCTTCAGGGCCCGGCAGCAGAGGGCCGATGACCACACCCAGTCTAGGGGGCAGGGCTCGCCAACATTCTGGTCACATTCAATGCCAGGCTCTTCGGAGTGTGGGACGAGAGTGGCCTTTCCACTGGCTGTATTCCTGTCATTCCTGGGACCAGGCGTTGGTAACCCAGGCAGGTGCAAGCAGCAGCAATGGCAGGCAGTGCATTCTAATCCAGGACCAAGGCCTGCTTCTTCTATCACACATCACAGGATCAGACTCATCTCAGCGGAACCATGAACTTGCAGCAGTGTTCCAAAGGATACTTTCTGATCCTCATCCAGAACCCCAGAGTATGGCACAGTCCATCCAGGCAGCTGCTAAGGGCCAGTGTCTAGACCAAGCATGTTCAGTAAGGCTCCCTTTTCTTTCCAATACATCACTCCCTCCCAAGATCCTATCCAAAACAATGCATTACTTTACGCTTCAGTCTTTCTTCAAATTAATGATGGACAAATAAGAAAGCAATATTAATACACAGGGGCTTCCTTGGTGGTTCAGGGGTTAAGAATCCACCTGCCAGTGCAGGGGACACAGATTCAATCTCTGGTCTGAGACGATCCCACACGCTGCAGGGCAATTAAGCCCGTGTGCCACAACTACTGAAGTCTGAGTACCTAGGGCCTGCGCTCAACAGAAGCCACCGCAATGAG
Organism: Madoqua kirkii; assembly: GCA_006408675.1. Lineage (NCBI taxonomy): Eukaryota > Metazoa > Chordata > Mammalia > Artiodactyla > Bovidae > Madoqua > Madoqua kirkii. The sequence continues at coordinate 93,388 of SJYC01122358.1, read as the reverse complement.
AAGCCCAAGCATTGCAACAAAGAATAGCCCTGGTTCACTGCACCTAGAGAAAACCCGCACACGGCAATGAGAACCCAGCATAACCAAAAATAAATAAATCTTTTTATTTTAAAAAGAAAGCAATGCATAATAGACATGAAACTTTGATGTGAAGCTGTTTCAGCACAGCGATAGTCGGCAACGTTCTGTGTATAAGAATCTTAGTTCAGCTGTTGAATAGCAAAAATGAAGTTTAAAGGGACTAGATACAAGCAAATAGCAAACTGTTATGCTCAACGAGGGCACACAAGTCCGTTTGGTGAATGGGTCTCAGAAAGATGTCAGTGGTCCAAAGGGCTCTGTCCTTAGTCAGGACATGGGGAAAGTATAAACCTCAAAGAGAAAGTTCTCCAAACCTATCCTATGTGCATTAGAAGCACATTATTAAGGGACTTTCCTGGTGATCCAGTCGCTAAGATTCTATGCTCCCAAAGCAGTGGGCTGGGATTTGATCCTGGGTCAGGGAACTAGATACCACATACTGTACCTAAAGATCCTGCATGCCACAACTAAGATCAAAGATTCTGCGTGCTGCAACTAAGACCTGGTTGAAGCTAAATAAATTTAAAAAATATTAAAACTTCCTTCCATTAAAAAAAATCATTAGGCCAAACAATTATACTTTTTAAATGGACAATTTATATCAACATCTATGATAAGCTGTACTTGATTATTGTTCAAGGGCAAATGCTATTTCAACTAAATTGTTTAAATGTGCTAAGATTGTTCCTTTCTAGAGCAATGTTAGATCATAGTTCAAAGGAAAAAGGGATTGGCTTAGTTCATTAACGACTTTAGAAAACCTCTCCTAGAATGAATGGCAAGTGCTCTGAAGAATTATATCTATATAATGATATATATAAGGTGGGCTCCCAGTTCCCCTGGGGGTTTGCATGGTGGAGGAACAGGCATCTTTACACAAACCCATCTCTTCTGCCTTGGAATTTGGTACCTTTGTGATCCCTTTCACGGAAAAGCCATCCTTACACTTTAACCAAGTTTTTTGTCTTGCCTCTACTCAAAGAACTCTGTGAGTCGAGTCATCTGAGGACATTGTAGACTGAGTCTGCAGGCATTTGGAGGAAGGGTTATTGCAACTCCTTAAAGTGCACCTTGGCTTTTGGCCTTTCCCTACATCCCAGCTCCCTGGCCCTACATCAGGGCCCCTGGTCTCCTCTATCAGGTAGTTAGTTCTCTTCTTCAAAGGGGAGTCTGCCCACTGTGCCTGCTCCTTCCTGGCCAATCTCAGGTGTGGGCTGTAGGACTGAGTAACTCACAAGGGCACTGAATTTAGGATCTGAACTAAGAGGCAGGCTCCACCCAGGTTTTACCTTCCAGGCCCTCATGGATTTCCAGCAAATATAACTCAACTCTCAAGGAAGACTCAGAGTTCTTCCTGCAACCTAAGGACTGGCCTTCCAGACTCTTAAGAAAACTAAGAGTTTTTCTTTGTTTACACTGTAAAGGCCTATTACACAAAGAATGAATCAAGAGAAATGGATGGGACTGATAATTACCAATAAGATGCTAATGTTGTCAATTAAACAAAATAAAAACAAACAAAAACAACAAGAGCAGAGCTCCTGATTTCAAGTTGCTTTTGCTAAGGACGCTTCCCTGGTGGCTCAGAGGTTAAATTGTCTACCTCCAATGCAGGAGACCCGGGTTCAATCCCTGGGTTGGGAAGATCCCCTGGAGAAGGAAATGGCAATCCACTCCAGTATTCCTGCCTGGAGAATCCCATGGACAGAATCCTAGTAGGTTACAGCCCACAGGGTGGCAAAGAGTCGGACACGACTGAGTGACTTTACCTCACCTCCTAATTATGACTTAAGATTCATCTCCTTGCCTCTTTCCCTGACATAAAGAGCTGAGTCTGGCTACAAAGCAAAGAACTCAAAACCAAACCCCACCTGGTAGGACAGAATAGATTACTTTTCATATTTTATAAGTTTTCAGTGGTTTACTAAAAATTGATAGCAATTCCCAGAGAGTGCTGGATATACTAAGATAATATATGGAAGCACGGTTTTTATTTTCATGTCCAGCATTTAATAGCTTTATGGATTTAGTGTAATTCACCATTATGGTGGAGGTATTAATTGACTATCCCTCCCCCCGTTTTTTATTGTGGAAAAATACACATAATATAAAACTTACTATCCTAACCATTTTTAAGTGGTGTTGAATACATATGCATATTGTTGCACAACCGTTAAAAAAGAAATGACAGGCCCCAAATGGAGTCACTTGTGCTGAGCCCACCAAAACTTCCTAACTAACCTAAGTATGGTTTCAACCTTCCTCAAGAATGTGACCTGTGAGCAGCCAACTTGAAATCTCCTGGTTAACACTAACAAGACATACTGTCTAACAGGCCCCTCCTTTTCCTTAGGAGGGCGACCTTGCTATAAATGATTAATTTTTGCTAATAATTTCATTTTCCCATTTCCTCTCTACCTTAAAAAACCTTTCCTTTCCTGCAGCCCAAGGGAGCTCCCTTTTCCTCTGTAGATGGAATGCTGCCTGATTTGTGAAGTATAAATTCATGAAGCCATTCAGGTCTAGAGCTCTTTTCCTTTTGCAAATCTAAAACTACCTTTTAAATAGTAATTCCCATTCTTCCCTTCTCCCTAGTGCCTGGAAACCACCATCTACTTTCTGTCTCTATGAATCTGATGACTCTAAACCCCTCATATAAGCAGAGTCAGGTAGCATTTGTCTTTTCATGGCTGGCTTACTAAATTTATCTTAAATGTAACACGCAGCCAACTTAAAGAAAAATATCAGGCAAATGAATAGTAAAGATGGCACGTGAATAAGTGAAAAACTGGGCACAATGGATGATGGGCTAAGACAATTCGAGTAAGAAGACTATTTTTCCTGTATTAATCTTCACAAACCTTCTCTCAATTTCAGCAGGGAAGACCATCCTGAGAAGACCATCTTCTCAGCCCCTCCTTGCCCATGTTCACACGTTTTCCCCCCACTTCATTTCCTTTTATTTCCGTTTTTTAAAATTGGTGTATAATTGCTTAACAACGTTGTGTGAGTTTCTGCTGTACAGCGAAGTGAATCACCTATGCGTATATGTCAAAACTGCTCTCGAGTATCTGTAACTGGCGGCAACCCACCTGTCAAATCCCAGCAGAGGGACTTCCCTGGTGGTCCAGAGGCTAAGACTGTGCTCCCAATGGAGGGGGCCTGGGTTCCACCCCTGGTCGGGGAACTAGATCCCACATGCTGCCACTAAGGCCCAGAGTGGCCAAATGAATAAACAAATAAATAAACAAATGCTTAATTTTAAAAAAGAAAAAGCCTCTTAGGTAGAGAGACAGAGAGAAGACCAGCTCATCCCAAAGATACATCTAATAAAAATTTCTGGCAAAGGGACTAATTCCAAATGTTGCTAAACACACACACACACACACACACACACACACACACACACACACACACACACATATATAGCAAACACAAATTTCCCAGAAAATCTTTCATTTCAGAGATAGCTGGTAGCTGATGTACAATGATTTCCTAACGTTCTCAGTCACGCAAACATGTCTTTAGAATGTATGAAGCCAAATAAAACCCACCGTGTAGTGTTCCAGTCTGGAGAAGGGGGCCCAGTTCATTCTTGCTGTATGTGGCTCCTTTCTCGGTTTATAAAAGAGAGCTTGCCAGGTGAGCTGAGAAGACTCTGACCCACCACCTGGGATGGAAATGTGATGGGCAGAGGCCTGGGAGGTGGCATGTTCTCATAAGGATCATGGCATGTCTGCCTTCACTGAAGGGAAATTAGAGGCCATCTAGGGGAAACTAGAGGCCATCTCCTTCTTTGAGGTCAAACGCTAGAAATTGGTAGAACTGGGCTTAGTCCTGAATTGTGCAGTTTCCCTACACCACAAAAATGGGTATTTTCATTCCCCAACACCTTTTTGTCCCCTTGAACTCTGCAAGGACAAAGATGAACAGATTTGGGGTAATAGGCTTTATCCCCCCGGGCCAAAGTTTGCTACTTGCTGGGAGAGGAGGGGAGGCCTTACTTCCTCAAAAAGATTTCTAAAAGCAGTGACAGGAGGATTTTTATGAAAAAGCTCCATCAACTGAGGACCAGCTGGAGAGAACAGCACAGGAAAGGGAACATCAGGGGACGTGGCCCTGCCACTTGCAGGAGAGGAAAAGGATTCGGTGACTTTTTACTTATGAACTTCCTGCCACTGACTCGCCAGTGACAGACGGAAAGGGCAGATAGGAGCCCGTGCTGGCAAGGTCTCCCCTCATTCCTGTAAAACTAAGAAAGGAACAAAGGACCTGTTGTCCTGGGCACCCTTGAAGCTGAAAACAGGAGCAGGAGCCAGGCGGGCTGTATCTCCCCCGCTGATCCTGGAGCCCAGGCATCCACCAGCATGGGGCTTCATGGAAAAGCAACTCTCCTTAGGGTCATACCACAGGGTCTCAGAGCCAGATTTAGTCAGACCCTGTATCTAACTGACCTGATGTTCTGCAGCAAAGTCAACTACCAATCCAGTGGCCAGCCAAGGTCTGTAAAAGGCCATGAGAGATCAGGGCCACCAGCCCCCTGACAAAACCGGAATCTACTCCTAGAACACAGTGTGCCTTTCCAGAATTCTCCAAAAACGTCCTTGTAAGTCAGTGAAAATCACGCATGATCTACCACTCAGATGCACAGGAAACACTGGCAGGACATGTGCCCAGGCAAAGAATGAAAATAACCAACAAGTAGTCAGAAGGGACTCCATCTCAGGGGCTGGGTTCATGGTAATACTGATTTTTATTTTTTGCATTGTGCTTTTTCCACAATGTGCAGGTTTTCCTTTTGTCGATCAAAACAGAGATTATACATATTCTTTTTAAAAGCCTTCCCCAGGCTTTCGATGGTGGTCCAATGGCCAATACTCTGAGCTCCCAATGCAGGGGGCCTGGGTTCCATGGTTCCAGGTTGAGGAACTGGATCCCACATGCTACAGCTAAGACTTGGCACAGCCAAATAAATAAATAAAAATACACGTTAAAAGAAAAAAACAATCTTTCCCAATATCACCGTCAAAATGGGCAAAACAACTGTTTCGGGAACTATTGATTTAGAGGTTGTCCTTATACCTCCTCACCTCATTCTTTAAGGCTGAGTCTCATCTTCGCTAAAACCGCCTCCCACTTGGAATTACCCATATCCTCTCAAAGGTCCTCAGGACATCTGGCACAGTTCACTATTACATCCTCTTCCCATTATATGATATTTGTTGACAATTCTTTCTTCCTTAGGTTGTGTAACACTTTAGGCTCTTGTCTCGGTATGTTAGCAAATAGCACCCGCTCAAAACATATTTTCTGTAAATTGAACTTAATTGGTGCCGCTGTGGTAACAGTGTGAGAAGAGTTGGTCAGTCCACCATAATCCAAACACTTGCATAGTGGTTGGAAATCAGGAAACATCTTAAGGAACTGGGAGAAAACTGATCAGGCAAGTCATGGCAGAATACCCTCACGGGCATGATAGGTCACTGTCTTACTGCAAAACTATTTCTGCTTCTGATGAACTGAGCTCTGTCCCCACAAAAGCACCCCACCGTCCTCCTTCCACTGAAGGAAAGAGCAGCTGTGTCTATGGTATCACTTAAGTGTTTCAGACAAATGGGTCTTCAACCCAAGTCAAAGAGCTTCTCTATCCTGTTTGCCATCAGATAGTCTTCGAGAAAGAAGGTGAACAGACGAGGGCTGACAAATTAGAATGAATGGAAATGTGCCTGGGGCTTCCCTGGTGGCTCAGTGGTGAACAATACATCTGCCAATACAGGAGATGTGGGTTCGGTCCCTGGGTCGGGAAGATCCCTGGGAGAAGGAAATGTCAACCCATTTTCTGGTTTTCTTATCTAGGAAATCCCATGGACAGAGGAGGTTGGTGGGCTACAGGCCATGGGGGTCTCAAAGAGTCAGACACAACTTAGTGACTAACAGTGTTAATAATTCTTAGCAATAGATCATGTGTAAGATGAACATAAACTTTGATAACAGTAAGCATTTTTTTAAAGAAAGAATCTAAGATGCTCTAAGATATAGCTAAGATCTCTAGCAAGTGATCATTGTAAGCTTCCTAGGAGGCAAACCAACTTTTCTGACAGGTGTGGTTGGTTCTGGGCATGGCCTGCTCTCAGATGCTGTGGGACCTAAGGATGAGCCCCAAATCCTGAGGGGCAGACAGGTTTCCAAATATGGCAAAAGAGGAAAATATTGCTTTGCTGACTAACACTGCACATGACACAGACACCATGTAAGAAGAGAAAACACAAAGCGATTTTGCCTTTGAAGACTTGAACTTGTTCCAAAAGACCTCGTGAAAAGATCCTCCAAGACCTTCAGAAGACCAAAAGTGGCTATAATCAGTGGAGAATAGTCACTCTGCATGTAGTATTTCAAGAGGAAAAGATGGAAAGGAATAATATGAACTGACATTAAATTCTGTATTTAAAGTCGCCAATGTTGAGGACATGTTTTATTAACTATGGGAAACTGTATTGGAGGCTAAAATGCATTCTGAGTTTAAATGAAGAATTTAAGCCCCTTAGATAGCCAAAACAGCTCTACCAGATTTGGGTGCATACGTTTCTTAGTTAGGGCTTCTCAGGTGGCACTAGTGGTAAAGAACCCACCTGCCAATGCAGGAGACATGAGACATGGGTTTGATCCCTGGGTCTGGAAGATGCCCTGGAGAAGGGCATGGCAACCCACTTCAGTATTCTTGCCTGGAGAGAATCCCTGCCGTGGGCAGAGGAGCCTGGTGGGCTACAGTCCATAGGGTTGCAAAGAGTTGGACACGACCTAAGCGATACAGCACACACATACTCACTGCAACTAAGAGTGTGCACGCCACAACTGAAGATCCTGCTTGCCACAACTGAGACCCAGCCCAGCCAAATGAATAAGTAAATAAATTAAAAAATAGTAAATGACAGCAAGTATAGGTAAGAACAGAGCATTCAGAACTCACACACTGTGGGTGGAAGTGCAAATTGACATAACGACTTTGGAAAACTGTTGGACAACATTTACTAATGTTGACTGTATAAGCATCCTGCTACTGCTACTGCTTAGTCACTTCAGTCGTGTCCGACTCTGTGCGACCCCATAGATGGCAGCTCACTAGGCTCCCCCGTCCCTGAGATTCTCCAGGCAAGAACATTGGAGTGGGTGGCCATTTCCTCCTCCAGTGCATGAAAGTGACAAGTGAAAGCGAAGTCGCTCAGTCGTGTCTGACTCTTCGCAACCCCATGGACTGTAGCCCACCAGGCTCCTCCATCCATGGGATTCTTCAGGCAAGAGTACTGGAGTGGGGTGCCATTGCCTTTTCAGATATAAGTATCCTACAGCCCATCAATTCATTCCTATGTCCCTAACTGAAGCTTGTAACATGTGTTCCTCCAAAAGACACAAGAATGTTCACAGCTGCGTTATTCAAAATAGCCCCACACTGGAAACAATGCCAATATCCATCAACAGAAAAATACAACTTGTACTGTATTCATAGAATGGAATACACACTGTATGATTCCAGTTGTGTCAAGTCTCCAAACAGGCAAACCTGACTGATGGCAACAGAAGCCAGGAAAGTGTTTACATGGCATGGAGATCAGAAGGGAGTACACTGGGGGTCCCTCCCTCTGCTCTGGAGGAAGCTTAAGGCCTGTCCCACATCTTCAACATTTTATTTCTTTATGCACCAGACTATTTTCTTGGGCTCCAAAATCACTGCAGATGGTGACTGCAGCCATGAAATTAAAAAACTCCTGCTCCTTGGAAGAAAAGCTATGACCAACCTGCTGCTAAGTCGCTTCAGTCGTGTCTGACCCTGTGCAACCCCAGAGATGGCAGCCCACCAGGCTCCCCTGTCCCTGGGATTCTCCAGGCAAGAAAACTGGAGTGGGTTGCCATTTCCTTCTCCAATGCAGGAAAGTGAAAAGTGAAAGTGAAGTTGCTCAGTCGTGTCCGACTCTTTGCGACCCCATGGACTGCAGCCTCCCAGGCTTCTCCGTCCATGGGATTTTCCAGGCAAGAGAACTGGAGTGGGGTGCCATTGCCTTCTCCAGTAACCAACCTAGACAGCATATTAAAAATTAGGGAAACTGCTTCACCAACAAAGGTCCATCTAGTCAAAGCTATGGTTTTTCCAGTAGTCATATATGGATGTGAGAGTTGGACCATAAAGAAAGCTGAGTGTTGAAGAATTGATGCTTTTGAACAATGGTGTTGGAGAAGACTCTTGAGAGTCCCTTGGACTGCAAGGGGATCCAACCAGTCCATCCTAAAGGAAATCATTCCTGAATATTCATTGGAAGGACTGACACTAAAGCTGAAACTCCAATAATTTGGCCACCTGATACAAAGAGCTGACTCATTTGAAAAGACCCCGATGTTGGGAAAGATTGAAGGCAGGAGAAGGGGATGACAGAGGATGAGATGGTTGGATGGTATCACTGACTCGATGGACATGAGTTTGAGCAAGCTCTGGGAGCTGGTGAAGGACAGGGAAGCCTGGTGTGCTGCAGTCTACGGGTTGGTGAAGAGTTATACACAACTGAGAGATTGAACTCAACTGAACTGAGGTCCCCTAATTGCTTTATGAGCCTGGCGTCTTGCTCCTCCAAGAGGCTTCTGATGCTTGAATATGTTTAGAATCTCAAAGGGTCTGGCGACTGTCATTTGTCCATTCATTGAATATTTACTAAGTGTATGCTACCTGCCAGACACCATCCAGCGTGTTTAAAAAAAAAACAGCACTGGGCACAGATGAAGTCTCTGTTCTCACACAGCGTACTTTTTAGTGTTGGGGGCAAAAGACACATATGTAAGCCAGTGAGTCCATTTTAAGTCTGTACAAGTTCTACAAATTCGAATAAAGCCAGAGACTTCTTTGGTGGCCCAGGGGTTAAGAATCTGCCTTGCAACGCAGGGGACACAGGTTCAATCCCTGGTTGGGGAACTAAGAGCCCCCACTGCACAACTAGAGAGTCCATGAGCCTCAAATGAACGTCCCTGCAAGATGCAATGAAGATTTCACATGTGGCTTCAACGAAGACCCAATGCAGCCAGAGAAATAAATCAATATAAAAAAAAATAACAACAGCCAGCTGAGGGAATGGACATGAGTTTGAGCAAGCTCTGGGAGCTGGTGAAGGACAGGGAAGCCTGGTGTGCTGCAGTCTACGGGTTGGTGAAGAGTTATACACAACTGAGAGATTGAACTCAACTGAACTGAGGTCCCCTAATTGCTTTATGAGCCTGGCGTCTTGCTCCTCCAAGAGGCTTCTGATGCTTGAATATGTTTAGAATCTCAAAGGGTCTGGCGACTGTCATTTGTCCATTCATTGAATATTTACTAAGTGTATGCTACCTGCCAGACACCATCCAGCGTGTTTAAAAAAAAAACAGCACTGGGCACAGATGAAGTCTCTGTTCTCACACAGCGTACTTTTTAGTGTTGGGGGCAAAAGACACATATGTAAGCCAGTGAGTCCATTTTAAGTCTGTACAAGTTCTACAAATTCGAATAAAGCCAGAGACTTCTTTGGTGGCCCAGGGGTTAAGAATCTGCCTTGCAACGCAGGGGACACAGGTTCAATCCCTGGTTGGGGAACTAAGAGCCCCCACTGCACAACTAGAGAGTCCATGAGCCTCAAATGAACGTCCCTGCAAGATGCAATGAAGATTTCACATGTGGCTTCAACGAAGACCCAATGCAGCCAGAGAAATAAATCAATATAAAAAAAAATAACAACAGCCAGCTGAGGGGACAGGAGAAAGGAGAGTCCATGGGTGACTGCTCCTGCAGGAAGGGCATTCCAAGCAGAAGGAACAGTAGGATAAAGTCTGGGAGGTGGGAGCTTGCTTGGCCAGAAGCCCAGGGGCTGAAGTAGACAGATGGAGCAGGGGACACTGTCAGAAGAGATTTAGGGGGTGGAGGAGGGGTTGGATCCTTGAAGGACTGAAGGCCATGGTGAAGATTTTGGTTTTAAATGGAAAACTACTATAGGACTTTGAATGCAAGGGACGTGACTTGGATTCAGATGAACTAAAGTCAGATCATCCTCTGACTTAGATAACAGTTCAGAGGGACTTCCTTGGCAGTCCACTGTTTAATACTTCACCTTCCAATGCAGGAGTATAGATTTGATCCCTGGCCCAAATGCCCTAGGAGCTGTGCTAAAAAAAAAAAGGCTCAGAGGTGGTGAATCGGTGAAGATAAGGCAGGGGCAGCAGGCAGGGTCTACTGCAGTGGGGGTGAGAAGTGGTCCCACCCTGGATCTATCTTACTGGCAGAGCCGCCAGAGTTTGGAGATGGAGGGGAAGGCAGTTGAGACAAGAGGTGTCAGAGTTGATGCATTTGTGAAGGGAAACCAAGGGTCAGTCCTGGTCTTTGTAAGTTTGAAATGCAAAGGGTCAGGTTGTGGGCAGCTGGATGCAAACATGTGGATCCAACAGAGGACCAGCCTACGGATGGATACAAGCTGAGAATCTGGGAATGTTCTGGATGTGGGAATGCTCGTAATGATGGATGGATGAGATGGAGAGAGTTAAGAGGAAGTGGAACCAAAAAGATTCCATTTAACCTACGCTTGGATCATAAGCCACAAGCGTGGATGGGATCACACAGAAAGTTGCTCTAGAGATGTCTCTGTAAACAAGATCCTGTGCTTACCACGTGCTGACACTGGGCCAAGTGCTTCACAGCTATTAACTCAGTCTTCCTAACAACTCAGAGGTAAAGCTCCATTATTGTCCCCATTTTACTGATACGGACACTGAGGCTCCTATTCAGAAAGGAAAGGGGATGGTGCAGAGGCCCCAGGGTCAGGTGGGCAGGGGGACAAGGAGGAAGCAGCCAGTGGCAGGTGAGGTGAGAGGACACCAGGCAGCTGGTGTCCCCGATGCCCACAAGTGTCCCTGCAGGGGACAGAAGGTGGGCGCTGACCATGGACAGGGAAAAGGGACATCTTTACTTCCACTAACCTGCTTCCTTCTGAAATTAACTTCCTCCCAGTTTGAATGCAGGCAACACATCTCAGTAGTGCTCTCAGCCCCTGAGACCCTGTCACCACCAGCAGTCCCAGCCATTCTCAGTGTCAGTGCAGTCCTGCCTGTGTTCATCTCCGCTTCCAGATGACAGCGGCTCCTCAACTCACGCCTGACCTGGCCTTTAACATGTCAGCAAAGGAGCACCTACGCTATGAAATCACATGTTAACAGTTCTGATCCTCGTATCTCAATTGTTCTTGCTGTCGCGCTATGTATTTTATTTTATGCATTTGAACTATTATCCTGAGGAGGGGCTCCATGACACCCAAAAAGGCTTAAGACCTCCAGCTCATCTCAGTATTAACCACAGAGGAGCCACTGCCTGGGGAGTCAGCAGGTACTTTACCTTGCATCCACCCAGATGCTTCCTGGTGACAGCCTGGGGCAGGTGACCTTAGCCCACAGCGCCCAGGCACCCTCATCACGGGTGATGTCACAAAGGAAGGTGACTGGGATGCCTTCCTGCAGCCACCAGAAGGTGCCCTGCCTACGACTGGGGTAGGGGGTGAGGGTGGGATGGGGTTGGGGTGTGTCTTCTCTCTACAAGACTCTCATTTGACTGAGTTCTGCTCCCCTCACTCCCACTGCTTCCCGGTCATCTGCCCTTCAGGGTGCTCTGTGCCAGGCTGACCCACTGTCTCCCTGTAACCACAGTCCTGCTCTGCCTTCATGTGCAAACAGCTCAGAGTCCTCCTCGCAGTGCCTCTCCATCATCTGCCTCTCCTGACTTCTCCACTGGGCAAAATGGAGGGATTAAAACCAAGTCAACTGCTTCCCGGTCATCTGCCCTTCAGGGTGCTCTGTGCCAGGCTGACCCACTGTCTCCCTGTAACCACAGTCCTGCTCTGCCTTCATGTGCAAACAGCTCAGAGTCCTCCTCGCAGTGCCTCTCCATCATCTGCCTCTCCTGACTTCTCCACTGGGCAAAATGGAGGGATTAAAACCAAGTCCCTGTTCCATGCTCCAAACAGTCAGTGAGAGATCCCAGCACAGAATCCAGAGGCTTCTCAGGCGGGCTTTTTTCCACGTCACATGGGTCCCAAATCAGCAGAACTAGGATCAAGATAGTTTCCTTCAAGGGTCATTAGGAGACTCAATGAGCTGGCAGATGTAATATACTTACAACAGTGGTCCACATGTGGTAAACACCATATGCATTGTTAAAGATAATCTTGGAAACAGACATTACCATATGTAAAATAGATAGCCAAGGGGAGTTTGCTGAATGACTCAGGGAACTTAAACCGGCTCTGTAACAACCTAGAGGGGTGGGAAGGGGAGGAGGTGCCACGGCTATTCCAGAGGGAGGGGACATGGGTAAACCTATGGCTGAGTCATGTTGATGTTTGGTAGAAACCAACACAACATTGTAAAACAACTATCCTTCAATTAAAAAACAAACTAAAAACAGATAATCTCAATTTTCCTGTTTCCCATTTTTAAAAGCCTTTAAAATTCATAAATTCAGTATCAACCAGTATAGCATTCAAGAATAACTGACACTAACATGAAAAAAAAGTTTTCGTGGAATGTTGATAGTCATTCTTAAATTTAAAAACCTTTAAGGAGATGTTAAGGGTGAAGAGAAAAAAACTTGGCTCCATGGAGTCTGGAACTAGATTGAACACGGGCCAGAAAATCTCTGGTCAAAAATCAGTGTGCATTTGTCTAGTTTCTGGGCGAAAAAAATGAACCCATTAAGACTGTTCATGCCAAAGTCAGGGGGAAGTTACAGAATGCCAAGTGGAGGACCATCTGGTCTACCTCCAGCATTTTTGTACAAACGGAGAGGAGACAGATAGCACAGAGTATTTGCACAGCTAAGCAGGGGACACATTCCTCCAGAGACTTAGGGTGTGGACGCACAGACTCTCAGCTGCAGGGTGGCAGCTGCAGGGTGGCAGGGTGCCGCCCTGGGTCAGCTAGTTCTCCCTCCTCTATAGCAGGAACAAGTCAGGCTGGTTTGAAACTTGCCCTGACAACCAGATTCACCTAGTTTGCCTGCCTCTGCAGGACTCCTCCTGCCCAGCTCATGACTTGCAAGCAAAACCAACTCCAAAAATCTCTCCCTCACACTGCACCAGGCAGCTTCAACCCCATTTCCTGAGAAAAAGGGGAAAGTGCTAATGAATCTGGCTTCCAAAGCACCAAGTGTCCATGGCATTTTCTACTGACTATGCCCTCCTGTCTTTGCAAAGAACTAGAGCTTCCACGAACTGTAAGAGGTCTGGGGACTCTCCTCCAGCCTGCCCGCTCCCAACCTCTGTATCCTCATTCTGCAGAAAATGCCAGTCCTTAACTACCTACTTAGACCTTGTGCGTTGTGAACACAACGCAACACAGGTAGGCAGTGCCTTTCTTCATCGCTTACAACCACATCCAATTTCCGTCACATTTCAGGCTAAGGGCCATGGAAGAAGGTGCTGGGGTTTTTTCTGACCTGAGAATGCAAAACGAGTCCATCCTCTTTAGTGCTCCCTTTAAACCTTCTGGAGACAGACACGGGCTACACTGAATTCTGTTTTGCACACGGAGGCTCCCGCTGTGTTACTGTTTCCATCACTGTGAGAAGGTGGAGGTGGCAGACAGAACTTTAGGTTTCCGGGTTCTGATGCCAAGAGGAATGGAGAAGGTGTAAAGTTCAAGTGCCTTCGGAGGGATTAACGTGAACCCAGACAACTGGTTGCTAGGCCACTCCCACCTTCTACAGAAGATTCTTCTGGAGTGGCCACCACACCCCCAGTTCCCAAACTTGCCAGGCGACCGGAACAGCTATCCCGGTGGCTACCAGGGTCACATCACCCCCATCGCGTCCCCGATGCCTAATCGCCTCGGTCACCTGTGGGTTTCGGTGGATCCCAGGCCATTTTCCAGGCTGACATCTGTCTGCACCATCTCCTGTTTCAGTTCGCCGATCTCCGAGGCAATTGTGTCAATGAGCTAGTCAAAGACAAAAATAGTGTGACGTCAGGAAGTGGAAGAGGCGTGCCCAGAGCTGGGCAGCTTCAGCCACTTCAATAGGAGCACAGAGATGACCACTTTTCTTTTCTTTTTTTAAAAAAAAAAAATCCTGGCTTTTTGAATTTCCTTTACCCAGAGGAGGGGGGAAATAGGGAGGGAGCAGCTTCTGAGAAAGAGGAAGAACTTAGGTTTCGGTATCACCCTAAAATATGACATAAATAAAACAAAAAATATGACACCCAGTTTGCTTTCTCAACATGAACTACAAAGAGGAATAAACAAATCTTGGCAAAACCAGGCTTCAACATTCATACTGTCAAAGTGAACAGTCAAAATGGATGCCCTGGATTAAACTTTATACCATCCTTATTCTGGTTACAGAAAGATGTCTATTTTGAAGATACATACAGTTGGCAAATCAACTTCCAATGACTTGTTAGGGGAAAGGGAAGAGAGAGGGTTGTGTGGGGGTAGGAGGGGATGAGCAGGCAGTCAGGGAGCTGCAGGGGAAGAGATGGGGAAACGTCTCTTCTTCTTGGAGAAGACTTGTGTGGTCTTGCATGCCTTGCCTACATGCTTGGGGAGACGCTACATCTGACCCTGAAGTTTGCTCTGAATTCTTGAGCCCTCCTTCCTCCCCACGTCCACTCATTCAAAAGAATCTTCATGATGCTAATCAGGATCTGTGGAACAGCTACTCAGAGTGTCACTGCTCATTCGTTTTTGGTTTTTTTTAAATGTAGTTACTTTTTCATATGGGACTTCCCAGGTGGCTCGTGGTAAGGAATCTACCTGCACTGCAAGAGACACAGGTTCAGTCTTTGAACTGAGATAATCCCTTGGAAAAGGAAATGGCAACCCACTCCAGTATTCTTGCCCGGGAAGTCCCATGGACAGAGGAGCCTGGCAAACTACAGTCCATAGCGTCACAAAAGAGTTGGACACAACTTACCGGCTAAATCAACACATGTTTTCATATAAATGTTACTTATGTCAACAAGAGACCAATTAATATTTTAAAATAAACATTTAAATTATTTATTTCCTAATATAGCAGATATCTGTAGGCATAATCCACATGTCAAGCTCTCCATAATTGTTCACAGTGTAAAGGGGTCCCAGGGATAAAATGCTTGTGATTCATTATTCTAGCTTAAAGATGTTGTCGTTTTGCCTCAAGCAGCTTTTATCCCACCCAGACAGACTCTTGAAGAAATTTTGAGTCTATGCTGCTGCTGCTGCTGCTAAGTCGCTTCAGTCGTGTCTGACTCTGTGCAACTCCTGAGATGCCAGCCTACTAGGCTCCCCCGTCCCTGGGATTCTCTAGGCAAGAACACTGGAGTGGGTTGCCATTTCCTTCTCCAATGCATGAGAGTGAAAAGTGAAGTGAAGTCGCTCAGTCGTGTCCAACTCTCCGCGACCCCATGGACTGCAGCCTCCCAGGCTCCTCCATCCATGGGATTTTCCAGGCAAGAGTACTATAGGTTGTACCAAAATGTTGACCCTCGTCTATTCATTCATTCAGAATTTTATGGCTACTCACTTCATGCTAAGTACTCCATGACATTTCTCATGGAGATGATATTCTATTTGGTCACAGACCACAGCACTGAGCATCGAGAAGTTGCAGAATGAAAAGAGAATTGCGTGATGTTGTAGGTGGCAGCTGAAGGGTCACCCTAGCTATGGTGGGTGGTCAGGACAGGTCTTTGAGGAAGTGATGAAGCCCTGAATGACAAGAGAGCCAAGAAAAGATCAGGGGAGGAGCCCTCCACACAGTGAGTCCCAGAGGCGAGGGAGGTTTGTGGAAAACAGTGGTCTGCCTGCCACCAGCCCTTGTCCACCTTCTAGATTACAGTACCCTTGGGTTTGAGTTTTCAACTGAGAACCATTGGAGGGCTTTAGCAGGGGTATGGCCGTTTTACTTGTTTTATGTTCTAAAAAGATCCCCTTGGCTACTGGCTACACGTGTTTGTAAGGAGAAGCAGCAAAAGTAGTTAGGAGGCAATTGCAATGGTCCAGGCAAGAGACGATGGTGGTGTGGACCAGAGTGGTATAAGAGAGAAGGGGGGAAAACCAGGAATCACTAGACACGGAAACTGAGAGATGGACTGAATGTGGGTGTGGGGGGAGAGAAGTCTCAAGGCCACTCCTAAGTTGTTGGCCTGAGCAATTAGATAGATAATAGTGCCGTTCACTGAGGAAAAAATGGGGAAGGATCAGATCTGAGGAAGAAACCCTGCTGGACACTGCACAGGTTAAGTTTTAACTGAGCTGCTTGTTGGTCATCAATTCAATGTATTAAGGGACTTAGCATTAACTAAGGATAGAACAACTTATACATGTAGAAGTCGCTGGAATAGGTCACTGTGACAAGGAGAGACTACCTATGGGGGGTGGGGGGATGGAGATAGGGGCCCCAGCAAACAGCTGTGTGCACTCTCAGCACTTAGAGGTCAGGGGCTGGGGGGCCGGCCAAGTCCATCCCCTTTGTGTGTGCCTGGGGTGCAGGCTGTAGGTGGAGCTTCTGGAAGCACTGGGGCCTTAGAAGAGGAGATAAGGGGATTTCCTTTGAGACACATTCCAGAGGCAAAAATTAAATGTCTGACAATGTCAAATCCTTGAGGATGTAGGAAAACAGGAGCATTCACATGTTGCTAGAGGCATGTTTGGCGAGCACGTTGGAAAGTGGTGTGCGGTACCTTATAGAGACACAGACTCCTGTGCACACACTTGAGAAAAACGCACACCCCTGGGTGAGATGAGAATACTGGCCACACCGCTGTTTGTAAGAACACCAAATTATAAGCACCTAAATGTCCACCAATTGGAGACATTGGATAAATGGAGGTATAGAATACTCCACAGCAGTTAAAATGAATGAACTAGGACCTCCCTGGTAGTCTAGTGATAAGACTGCATTTCCACCACAAAGGGCATGGGTTCAATCCTGGATTAGAGAAATAAAATCCCATAATCCTGCCTGGCGTAGGCAAAAAAAAAAAGAGAAAGAAAGAAAAAGAACCATCAACACAGGCAAAAACTCAAACAAGTTTTCATAAAAGCGAAAAAAAAAAAGTGAAACAGATTACACTCAGTATATGAAGTTTAAAACTAAGCAGAATTGTACTGTTGAGTGTTTGTAGATATATAGATGAAAATAGATGACTCCAAGATGCAGTATAGGGTTAATCATCCTAGTTCTCAGGAAGAGAAGTGGAAGGAGGTATGTACAGATGGATAGAGGTGTGCACAGGTGCGTGGAGGTGTGAACAGGTAGATGGAGGTAGGCACAGGTAGAGCATCTCAGCCACCTGCAGCACTTCATTTCTTAAAGTGGAAAAATGATGATACTGGATGGACCTAGTGATGCGTGTAATATCGTGTGATTTTCTGCATGTTTAACCGACTTCATCGTCAAACTTATTAGGTATATAAGAAAAAGAGTGAATATGTAGGTGAATGGAAAAGTGAAAGTGAAGTCGTTCAGTCACGTCCAACTCTTTGCGACCCAGTGGACTGTAGCCCACCAAGCTCCTCCGTCCATGGGATTCTCCAGGTGAATGGAAAAAGGAAGGACTAAAAAGGTGAGAGTGAGTGGGGTGAGCTGGCAGTGTCTGAGTATCTGTGCAGGGGTCCTCCTTCCCCTTTCTAGGGCAGGAAGGTCACACATGGCCCATGAGGGAGCAAGCAGGCGTGCCCTGGGGAGGCCCAACCTTGACCTCCGGCAAATCTCAAAGGGAAGATTCCCACCCCAGAACATTCATCCTTTCTGCCCGCGGTCTCTTTCACGGCCATCATCACAAACTAAATGGCTTTCCCTGAGAGAAGCAGCTGACCCCTCCAGCCAGCTCTCTCTGTCCTTGAACACACAGTACAAACTGTGGTTGTCACTCAGTACACCCAGATGGCAAACCACAGGTGACACTCCTTATCTGTAAAGCAGAAGGGAAGGGCCAGGACCCTGAAACACGAAGGTGGATGACCACAGAGGTTGCCCTGGCTGGATGACTCTGGACGCTCTGGCTGGATTGAGGGCATTTTCACCCCCTCCATCTCCCCTCTCCACCCCTTTTGACCCCAACTCATCCATCAGATGGCACAGATTTACCTGATGGATGGACCAGAGGCTAGGGTTCCAGAGCCAGGCCTCCAGAAACAAGAGCCATCCTAAATTATCGTCTGCTGCTCCTGATGGGCTATAAGCTGCTCCCCACCACTGTTCCCAGATACAGGTGTGTTTTATTGGCTTTAATTCCGGCAGATGTTTGACCTCGCCCCTTATGCTCTCATGTTCTTCCAGATTTCATTCTTTGAGGGCAAACAGGGATAACTTACCACCCATCGAAGAGGGAATAGTGTGACCCGAAGTTTTAGCCTTTTCCTGTGTTAAAGCCAACAGCAGTCAGTTTCAGTGTAAGCTGCTTCATCAAAGTTTCTCCAAATCCACTTACACAACCTGAGACCCCAGCACATCTGGGTCTCTGTTAGAACTCCTCCAGCAGGCAAGGGGCTGCCTACACATGTGCCAAGCTGGAAGCCGGAGTGGCTTTCTGCAACCCTGTTTGGCTGCCCTGGACATGTGTGGATGCCTGAGGGGGTGGCAACACAGCCAAATGGCTGTTACTCAGTGAATTGGCACCAGAGATGGGCCTCAGGTTTCAGGGCACAGAGCCGGTGAGATAGTAGTACTTGTTCAAAACACAGCAACTATATTCTCTTCAGAAAATCCCACAAGCAGCAACATGGTCAGGGCATAGAGAGCCTGCCCAGAGAAAGTTAGGGCATGGCCTGTGTTCTGTATAACCCTCAGGGCTGGTGTGCGGAGCAGGGAGATGGCTGCCGGTAGGACTAGCCACTTCTGCAGCCGCCACAGGGGGAACAAGCCCTCATTCTGCTCAGAAAGCCAGTGCCCCCGCCCTGGGATCCAGAACAAAGCACAGGAAGTACTCCATGGGATGAGTTTCACCCTACGCTGCAGCCAGGCCAAGGGCAGGAGAATTCGGGAAGCCCCAGGTTCTTTCCCAAGATCACACCCGGGCTCGACCTGGACAACATGGAACCTGTGCAGCTCCAGCTGGGCCCAGAAGTCTACACTGATGTGGACCACTCTATAATTATTCTGGGTGGGTCATGTCCCTGTCAGGGGAGACTCACCACTGGGGCCACCCTTTCAGCAGCAGGGGGTACAGTGTGTGAGGCAGCCCACTTTGCAGCCCCTACCTGACAGAGAAATGAAGTGCTTCTTGACAAATCAGTAAACAATGATGTCACAGTCATCAGTGATTTCAGCCCTCCAGGGCACTCAGGAAGGAGGAAAAATACCTGAGCTCTAACAGCCATCAGATTGTAGCCACTCCCTTCAGCGAGCCCAAGGGAGCTCAGTTTAGATCAGAGGCTCAGTTGTGTCCCCTTGGACTGCAGCACACCAGGCCTCCCTGTCCAACACCAACTCCCAGAGTTTACTCAAATTCACGTCCATCGAGTCGGTGATGCCATCCAACCATCTCATCCTCTGTCGTCCCCTTCTCCTCCTGCCTTCAATCTTTCCCAGCATCAGGGTGTTTTCCAGTGAGTCAGTTCTTTGCATCAGGTGGCCAAAGTACTGGAGTTTCAGCTTTAGCATCAGTCCTTCCAATGAACATTCAGGACTGATTTCCTTTACGATGGACTGGTTGGAGCTCAGGATGTGAAAAAAAAAAAAAACAAAAAACTACCCAGGACACTGGCCCCAGATAGTTGAGATGCATATGAAAGGAATGATTTCAATGAGCCCAGACTCCTGCATTTCCCATATACAGAAAAGCGCTAAATTCCTTGTGATATCTGGTTCTCTTTAATTTACAAAAATACTTTTGATGTTCAGACTACCTACCCTTTGTTGCAAAACTTCTGTATAACCTGGCTCCTCACCCGCCTCCCCTGGAGCAATTCTCTCAAGACTACTTGAGATGCTACCTCCTGGGCTTGTGTGTGAGTGTGAAGTCGTTCAGTCGTGTCTGACTCTTTGCGACCCCATGGACTGTAGCCTACCAGGCTCCTCCCTCCATGGGATTCTCCAGGCAAGAGTACTGGAGTGGGTTGCCATTTCTTTCTCCAGGGGATCTTCCCGACCCAGGGATTGAACCCAGGTCTCCCACATTCCAGGCAGATGCTTTAACCTCTGAGCCACCAAGGAAGCCCACCTCCTGGGCTTAAGTCCTAAAAAAAAATTTCTGTCGAATAAAACGTAACTCTCATCTTTTAGGTTGCAACTATTTTTTAAGTTGAAAGAGCGGTGGTAAGGACCCCAGCTGTGGCTCAGAAAGACTTACCTTCCAATCCCAGCCCGACCCATGTCAGCTGAGTCCTGAATCCCTCCGTATCCACCTATTTCTGAATCCCTGATACTAGGGCTGGGTTTTGGATGAGTACATAGGATGACAAGATGAAAACACCTTGGAGCCTGCCCCTAAATGCTCTCACATTTTCTTCCTAGTTCAGTCCTCTCTTTATATGAATGGTGAACCGCTAGAAAGCAGACAGCTGATAAAGCTGACACTTAAAACAGACTCATTTACCCCCCTGCCTGTTTCATCACCACTACAAAAGATTAGTGTTCCTGGACTCCAACCCTCCTTCTGCCTGTCTGTTCCAAAATCTCTAAGCTCGAGATCTGCCCACCAGATAACAACTTTCCTCAATGAACTGATGGACCAGGAGAGAAGTTGTCTGACACCCTTGCTTGCAGGGCAAGCTGGAGGGAGGGGAACGGAGGGACTCAATCTTGCTTTCTTTATTTTAGAGTTAGATAAGAGGAGAGAGATTCTCTTGAAGGTCAAGTAAAAAAGAAAGCGCTTATAGAGCAAGTTCTGATACAGGAATTCCAGGACTAACTCAGGATATTATCAGTGGTCCTTGAAAGGATGTGTCACTGACAGATGAAGACTTGACTCCTAGGGTGTGGGAAAAGTCAAGTGCCTGACTCCCAGCCATGGAATTTCTATTCCCCAAGTCCATTGAGTTGGCCTTGGGATATGATGGGCCTTGAGAATCTTATCAGCTCTGTGGGCTTAGACCCACCTCCAGGTCACAAACAACCACTGACCCTCACAACCGCCTTTCCTGTTTCCGATGAGCCGGTGGAGCCTCCAGGTCTAGTGGGCACACCCCATGCTGGAGTTTTCCTAAAGCAATCTGGAAAATAATTGGCTTGTTACAAACTTTCAGAAGATTTTTGCCCCCAGGAACTGTCACCATGGAAACAAAGAAGTAATGAAGGCTGCTTGCCTTCACTTGTGGAGGAGTGTCTGGGGAGTGACGCTGGAGCATCTTGGAATCTGGCCCTTTTTCTGTGTTAGTTGCTCAGTCATATCTGACTCTCTGCGACCCCGTGGACTGTAGTCCCCCAGGCTCCTCTGTTCTTGGGATTCTCCAGGCAAGAATATTGGAGTGGGTTGCCATTTCCTTCTCCAGGGGATCTTCCCAACCCAGTGATTGAACCTGAGTCTCCTGAATTTGCAGGCAGATTCTTTACCATCCTGGAAGAGAAAATGGCAACCCACTCCAGTATTCTTGCCTGGAAAATCCTAAGGACAGAGGAGCCTGGTAGGCTACAGTCCACGGGATTGCGAAGAGTTGGACACGACTGGGTGACTTCACTTTCTTTACCATCTGAGCTACCAGGGAAGCCCTCTCCCAAGAGTGTTTGCATTGATGTTTGTGAAATTTTAATTAGGATTACAGACATAATACATATATATATATATATATATATATATATATTTCCATGAAATCATGGGTTGTTAGTACCTTCCTGGTGGCCCAGTGCTTAAGACTGTGCTTCCAGAGCAGGGGTTGGGGATTCCATGCCTGCTCAGAGCACTAAGATTCCAATCCCCAAAGATTACGGAAGCAGTGGATAAAGAGTATCAGCCGTCATGTCAGTAAACAAAGGGTGTCATGGCCACCAAGCCCTCAACCACTGTAGCTCCCAGATCGCGCACCTTGAGGGGATTCAGGGCGGAGAAAAACAGGATACTAAGGTAGGTCGAAAGGTGCACACCAAGAAGCGATTTCAACGAGCCCAGACTCTCGCTTCTTTCCCATAGGAAGGTGCTAAATTCATCAACTAGAGATGTCTTTTTCTTTCATTAACAGTAATTTTGATGTTCCAGCTACTTGTTTTTTGTTGTAAAAACTCCTGTGTATCCTGGCTCCTCCTTTATCTCTTTGGAACAGTCCCTCAGAGCTATCTGAGAGGCCATCTCCTGGGCTTCAGTCCTTGGTATGTCCCCTGAATAAAACATAAGTCTCAATTTTTAGGTTGTGCATTTTTTTCAGTCGACATAGTTAAAACTAATCTCCCTTGACTACTGCCAATAACCCCACCTACTCAGAAGGAATCACAATGATCAGTTTTGTGTATACCACTCTTTTTTAAACATTTTAGTTAATTAATTAATTAATTTTTGGCCGTGCTGGGTCCTCGTCGCTGTGAGGGCTTTTCTCTAGCTGTGGCGAGCAGGGGCTACCCTCAGTTGGGTGTACAGGCTTCTTGTTGCGGTGACTTCTCTTGGGCATGGGCTGCAGGACCCATGGGCTTGAGGAGCTCAGCTGCCAGGCTCTAGAACGCAGGCTCAGTAGTTGTGACGCATGGGCCTAGCTGCTCTGCAGCATGTGGGATCTTCCCAGACCAGGGGTCGAACCTATGTCTCCTGCACTGGGAGGCAGAGAAGCCCAGTTTTGCGTGTTTCGATCTTGAATGTTATCACTGTGAGCTTTTTCTGAACAATGGAATTGTACTGATGTACTGTCCCATAGCTCGCTCATACTCATTTCACCTAAGAAAATGTTGATACATGAATACTTGGGTAATTCTTTTTATTTTACTTTTAATTTTTCGTCTGTGCCGCACAGCATGTAGGCTGTGAGTTCCCCGACCATGGATTGAATCCTCCCCGCTCTGCATTCGAGTCTTTAAGTCCAGAGTCTTAAACACTGGGCCACAGGAAAGTCCCACCCTTGGTTAATTCATTTCAAATGGGAATGGTTTTCCACCAAAGGGATAAACCATGCAGGGATATACCTAGGAATACCCCATGTATCCATTCTACTTTGATAAATGCCTAGGTCGTTTCTAATATGTTGCTGTCACAATCATGACTATGATGAGTCGCCTTGTGTACCATGTGAAAACTCAAGAGAAAATGCCAAATTGTAGGCACATAGGAGGTTATGAGGAGGTGCCATGTGGCTCTTCGGGGGTCTGTGCCCAACTGCAGTGCCTCCACCTTTGAAAACATCCACCTCACTTGTCAGCATTTACTGTGTGTTAGTTGCTCAGTCCTGTCTCTTTGCGATCCCATGGACTATATAGCTCACCAGTCTTCTCTGTCTACAGGATTCTTCAGCAAGAATACTGGAGTGGGTTGCCATGCTCTCCTTCAGGGGATCTTCCCACCCCAGGGATTGAACCCGAGTCTCCTGCATTGCAGGTGGATTCTTTACCATCTGAGCTACCAGAGAAGTATCAATATTTTTAAGCGTTGGCTAATCTGATAAATGGCTTTTTATTGTCTTAGTGCTTTGCAAAATTATTTTTGTTGGGAAGGAAGAAATTTTTCTCTGCCCTTTACACTCTTCTGGCTGGTCAAAGATTTGAATTAAAAAAAAAAAAAGTGGGAACGTTCTTGGATGTCCAGCAGTTAACACTCTCAGCTTCCACTGGAAGGGGTGAGGACTCCATCTCTGTGGGGAACTAAGATTCCACATGCTGTATGGCAGGGCCAAAATAACTAGAATAAATTAAATTAGGATGAAACAGGTTAACAGCAGAAAGTCAAACAAAGTGTAATACCATGTACACATAGGGCAGAGCCAAAAGAACCAAACTGGCCAAAACCTTTAAATGTCACCTTCAGCTAAAGACAAAAGAGAATGTTGGAACAGTGCTTTCCCGCTTCAAAGGGAAGGAAGGTAGTTCTTAGGAGATGGACCAGCAGCTGTTTGGAAAACAAAGGTTTGCTGGGCCCTGCAGAGACAATGGGCCATTACTTCCCGACCAACGTCTTACGTGAGTTAGAGGCTTCTAAGCAATGGCTCCCTCCGGGTACAGGTCCTCTATCTGTGTTTTTTAGCCAGTTTAAGGGGAAGGTCAAAGGTTCTTCCTGAGTCTTCAGAGGTACTGTCTCCAGCTTCAAATAATCTGCATGTCAAAGAGATATTTTGGGGTGCCGAGTTTTTCTTCCTTTCATATTTTGGTCATTTATTTGTATTTCTTCCCAGAGGGATTATCTGTTCATTTATTTGTTGCCTGTTTAGGGGGTTGCTGATTTTTCTTAAGTTGTGGTATGAATCCCATGTCTCAAATACTTAAGATTCTCCCCTCGTCCTGTTTCTCTGCCTTTTAAATTTCCTTAAATTAAAAAAACATATCTCTTTTGCCTGTGCTAGGTCTTAGCTGCTCTTCATTGCGGCAGGCAAGTTCTTAGTTCTGGCATGTCTAGTTCCCCGACCAGGGTGGAACCCGGGCCCTCTGCTTTGGGAGCAAGAAGTCTTAACCACCAGACCACCTGGGAAGTCCCAAATTTCCTTAAACTTTGAATGTTGATAGAATCAAAAGTTACTTGAGGCTCTTGCTGACTCTCCATTATCTGGAAGACACTACTTATCTGGAAGTAAGAAAGTCTCCTTGGTTTTCCCTAAGACACATGCCATTTTGCCTCTTTACGTATAATGTATCTGCTTCTTTGTAGGCCTGTCATCCGTCTGGACTTAATCCTGAGTGTGATGTGAAGCTGGGACAAGGAGGTGAGGGGTGATGTGATAAGACCAGGGCCAGCTCTACACTATCCGCTCTCCTGGCCTAAACCCTGCCCCGAGGTACCTTCTGCAGGCCAAGGAATGTGCCCAGAAGGCTGCCTTTTCCCAATTTGCCCAAAGGCTGGGGGTGGCTCAGGACAGATGAACTCTGCACTGGATTTTTCATTCCATATGGAGAGTCAGAGACACCACAGTATTTATGCCACAGTCCCTACTGATCCAAAACAGCCCTTTAGCCACTTTGAAAGAAAGTGAGTGTTAGTCCCTCAGTCGTGTCCAACTCTTTGAGACCCCATGAACTGTAGCCCGCCAGGCTCCTCTACCCATAGAATTCTCCAGGCAAGAATACTGGAATGGGTTGCAATTCCCTTCTCCAGGGGATCTTCCTGACCCAGGGATGGAACTTGGCTCTCCTGCATTGCAGGCAGATTCTTTATCATCTGAGTCACCAGGGAATCCAATCAGAACCTTCCTAGTTACCAAAAAAACAACACCCACTACCTTCTTTTTCCACTTTCTCCTTTGGAGTTAAAAAAATACAGCCCACCTCCAACACACGTAGAGGAAAACTTAATAAGCAACCCACTCCTCCCCATCCTCTGTGTAAAGTCAATGGTTTGCCATGAGTAATTTTCTGTTTTTAGCACAAAGTAGTAAATAGCAGTATTTAGAAGAAACAAACACGAGTGAATAATTGAATTATTTAAAAGCAGAATTTTGGCTAAAGGCCTGGCTTCAAATTCCTTTGGCTCTGTTGATTCAAGCAATGCATTCCCTGAGGAAATCATTTGACCCCCTTACACTTTCTCATCCATGAACTGATGACGAGTTGAGGGCTGTTTCTCAGGGCCATTTAAGGGTCCAAGGTGAGGGTGGGGGTGGCAGGGAGGCAGGTGTGGAGAGAGGGCTTTCAATTGATACCACCCTCCTCGGAGGACAGTAAGGTGAGAAGTGTGGTTTAAGGTGTGCCACCAAAAGCTCCAGGTGGGGTTATGGATGCTGGATGTGATGGCTGATTGTATATGCTGGGGACACAGGTCCTGCTGCAATGCCCACAAGGGAGAGGGAGACCTCCGTGTACTATTTCCCCCAAGCGCTTGAATTCCATGGGGTTCGTTGGGGGCCTGAGAAGCATGGAGATACTTTGAATGGGTCCCTTGGACTACAAGGATATCAAACCAGTCCATCCTAAAGGAAATCAACCCTGAATATTCATTGGAAGGACTGATGCTGAAGCTCTAATACGTTAGCCACCTGACGTGAAGAGCCGATTCATTAGAAAAGACCCTGATGCTGGGAAAGATTGAGGACAGGAGGAGAAGGGGATGACAGAGGATGAGATGGTTGGGTGGCTTCACTAACTCCATAGACATGAGCTTGAGCAAGCTCCAGGAGTTGGTGATGGACAGGAAAGGTGGTGTGCTGCAGTCCATGGGGTCGCAAAGAGTCGGACATGACCGAGTGATTGAACAACTTAGAATGGGTAGAAATATTTGGAAGGCAAAAGCCCTCATCAGTTCTTGATGCACGTTAGGTGTGATGGTACCCACTGCAGGACTCATCCAGGGACCAGGCTTCCAGACTTTGAGCCTCCTGTTGGACCTTCCTGGTATCTGGAAAGCTCTGCAAACATCAGGTTGCAGAGTGGTCTCGCTGACACTAGCGCTTCTGCCAGACACGCTGGGTGCCTCCCCAAGGCCGGCGGGGGAAGGG
Source organism: Madoqua kirkii (assembly GCA_006408675.1). Taxonomy (NCBI): domain Eukaryota; kingdom Metazoa; phylum Chordata; class Mammalia; order Artiodactyla; family Bovidae; genus Madoqua; species Madoqua kirkii. Next base: position 66,781 of record SJYC01122358.1, on the reverse strand, counting down.
AACCCGGCCCTCCATGGCCAGCCCCAAGTCCCCTGTCAGAGGACAGAAACTGCTTGGTCTTGTGCACAGAGACCCAGAAGGACCCTCAGAGTCAGTTCTGGACCACTGACTGATGGGCGCTGACTGTAAACGCTCCAGCTCCCTCACCTCTGGTCCTTGAAGACAGAGCCAGAGTTACCCTCAAAGGACTTCCCTTGAACTTGGACCCTCGCTCACCCTCTCTGCCCCACTCCTCTATGGGTTTTTCTTGGGAGCACTTTCTGATAAGCCACGTTCATGAAAAATTTTAGCTCTGGGCTTGTTTCTGGAGACACTGACCCAAGGTGCCCCCAACCTCCCCTGTTGCCTCCCTCCCCTCATTCACCACTTGAGGTTAATGGTCCTTTGTCTGGGACCATCCTAAAGTCAGAGGCTCTCCCCAATGGCCCCCACCTGGATGCAAATTCCGCAGAGCAGGAATGGTGTATTTGTGCTCTGTGGAGATCTCTGAGCTCAGGACAGTTCAGGGCACTTCCCTCTCCTGCCTTCCTCTTGGTAACTTCCCTGTCCATTTCCGTCTAGACCAGGGATAAATCAGGACACGGGGTGGGTGGGGCTCAGCCTGACCTCAGCTGGACACCACGGGGAAGTGGCTGACACTGTGACAGCTGCTGCAAAGGCACAGCTCCAGAGTTTTCAGCTGTTCACCAGTGATCATACCAAGGGGGCTGTACATGCAGAATTCAGAGCTCTGAACTACTGTTCAGGTCTCACTGAGCAGAAGCCATTGGTTTGAAACCCTGGTCCCAGACATCCCTGGCGATCCAGTGGTTAAGAATCTGCTTGCCAATGCAGGGGGCATGTGTCCGGTCCCTGCTCCATTCCAGAAGGATCCCACATGCGGAGGAGCAACTAAGCCTGTGTGACTCAAGTACTGAGTTTGCACACCTATAGCCTGTGCTCTGCAACAAGAGAAGCCACCGCAATGAGAAGCCCACGAGCACCACAACTAGAGAGAGCCCTCAAGCAGCAGTGAAGACCCAGTGCAGCCAACATTAGTAAATACATACCAAAAATAATAACGCGAAGAACCGACTCACTGGAAAAGACCCCGATCCTGGGAAAGATTGAGGGCTGGAGAAGGGGGTGGCAGAGGATAAGATGATTGGATGGCATCAGCAACTCAATGGACATGAGTCTGAGCAAACTCCAGGAGAGAGTAAAGGACAGGGAGGCCTGGTATGCTGCAGTCCGTGGGTTTGAAAACAGTCGGACTCAACTTAGCAACTGAACAACAACTTCTAATGACTAAATTGTAAGCTGCTTCTGTCCAAGGGTAAGAGAGCTCCACACTGGCTCTACCCTGCCGGACACTCACCTCCAAATATGGGGAGGTTGTGGAGGGCAGGGAGGCCTCTGCCATCAAGCACGCCAAAGGCTCAGTACAACTTGAAGAGGCCCAGCCCAGAGCTGTTAGTTTAATTATATTTGAAATGATCCTCTACAACAAACACTAATAAAACTTTAAACTTAGTGCATCTTTGGGGAAAAATTATTTTTTAAAATATTTATTTACTTAAGGGGAAATTTTTCATATATTGATTTATTTTTATTTATATCTGGCTGTGCCCAGGTCTTTGCGCTGGATGTGGACTTTCTCTAGCTGCGGTGAGTAGGGGCTACTCTCTAGTTGTGGTGCATGGGCTTCTCACTGCGGTGGCTTCTCTTGCTGAGGCGGACAGGCTCTGCTGCTGCTGCTAAGTCACTTCAGTCGTGTCCAACTCTGCAACCCCATAGACAGCAGCCCGCCAGGCTCCCCTGTCCCTGGGATTCTCCAGGCAAGAACACTGGAGTGGGTTGCCGTTTCCTTCTCCAACGCATGAAAGTGAAAAGTGAAAGGGAAGTCACTCAGTCGTGTCCGACTCTTAGCGACCCCATGGACTGCAGCCTACCAGGCTCCTCCGTCCATGGGATTTTCCAGGCAAGAGTATGGGAGGGGGTGGCCATTGCCTTCTCCGAACAGGCTCTAGGCACACAGATTTCAGTAGTTGCGGCACATGGGTTTATTTGCTCTATGGGATGTGGAATCTTCTGGACCAGGGATCAAACTCATGTCCCCTGCACTGACAGGTGGGTTCTTACCCACTGTACCACCAGGGAAGTCCTGGAAAAAAAAAAATTTTTTTAATGATACACAGAGTGTCCATATATAAAATATGGAAGCAGCTGGTGTGATGTGCCTTGAAACAGTCATTCTGCTGAGGTCCTGATTTACTCTGTCAGTTGTCTGAGGTCGGTGTTGCGTTAGATTCTTCAGTGAGTTCAGAAGTTACAGATATTTCTCTATCACTGCTTGTGGCTTTGAGTTTTAAGGTGAAATAGCAAGATAACCAACAAACACCATGAAGAGCAAAGCTCTTTCTAAGGCTCGGGACTAATGTTTCTACAGCCCTAGTTTTAGCATCTGTGTCTGAAGTTTTAATGTATGTTTTTAAAAGATTTTTAAGAAATGGTTACAGTGGTGATCATCTTGCAAAGCAGAGAAATTTTAAGTCACTATATTGTGCACCAGAAATTAACTCAGTCTTACAGACCAATTGCTTTTCCAGTAGTCATGTAGATGTGAGAGTCGGACTATAAAGAAAGCTGAGTGCAGAAGAATTGATGCTTTTGAACTATGGTATTGGAGAAGACTCTTGAGAGTCCCTTCCAATCCCCAGTCCATCCTAAAGGAAGTCAGTCCTGAATATCCACTGGAAGGACTGATGCTGAAGCTGAAACTCCAAAACTTTGGCCACCTGATGCAAAGAACTGACTCACTGGAGAGACCCTGATGCTGGGAAAGATTGAAGGCAGGAGGAGAAGGGGACAACAGAGAATGAGATGGTTGGATGGCATCACTGACTCAATGGACATGAGTTTGAGCAAGCTCTGGGAGTTGGTGATGGACAGGGAAACCTGGTGTGCTGCAGTACATGGCGTCGCAGAGAGTCAGACACGACTGAGTGACTGAACAGACCAGACCAATTATACTTCAAAAACAAACTCATACAAAAAGAGATCAGATTTGCAGTTATGAGAGGTGGGAGGTGAGGGTGCAGAGGAGGGGAAATTGGAGGAAGGTGGTCAAAATGTACAGACTTGTAGTTATAAAGATGTACTAGGAATGTAATGTACAACAGGATTAATACAATTAACATTGTATGATATATATGAAAATGGTTAAGAGAGTATAAATCCTAATGAGTTCTCATTACAAGGAAAGAAAATCTTTTTTTCGTTTCCATCAATTTTGTATTTACTGGGTTGTCCAAAAAGTTAAGTTTTTGGCCAACTCACTATATGAAATGATGGATGTTCACTAAGCTTATGGTGGGCATCATTTCATGATGTTTGCAAGTCAAATCAGTATGCTGTACGTGGCTGTATGTCAATTATATCTCAGTCAAGCTGGGGGAAAATAAGAAAAGAAAAAAGAATCGTGTACAGAGTACTTTAAAAACCTCAGACTCTAGGTCAACAACAGGAAAGATGCACAATCTGCTCTATCAAATTGAAGATACTATCATTAAAAGACATGGTGTTACTTTGTATACCACCAAGAAAAAAAAAGCTGCCAGTAATAATTATAACATATCATTGATCATTGTAGTTGTTGTTCGGTCGCTAAGTCATGCTCAGCTCTGTGTGACTCCATGGACTGTGGCATACCAGGCTCCTCTGTCCCGCTAACTCCCAGAGTTTGCTCAGATTCATGTCCATTGATTATACGATACAAATTAACTTCAGAGATGGTGGGAACTTTCGAAGCAGTATGTCCTAGAATTGAAATGCACTATCTACGGCTTCATGTGGATCAAGCGGAAGGGCCTGAGGTTGTGTTGATTGTTAGCGGCTCATTTTGTTGTTTTGATAACAACAAACATGCTGTGTGGGACAGCATCCTGGAACTTACAAAACAGTGGTGGGTAGATGACCAGCTGGCCTTCCAGCCTCTGGGCTCCACCTGGCACTCCCTCCAGGTGTGACAGGCCTCAAGAGGGTATTCCACCAAGCTGGAGGCTGGAAGCCTAGTCAGAACATATTCCTGCACACTGAGCAGGCTTCTCTGGCGAGGAGCCGCAGTGTAGCTAAGTTAACCACTACAATCAACCTTGTCCACCCACTCACCGATTCCGTCACAAAACTGTTCCTAACAAAACTATACAAAAAAGTTCCCTCCAAAGGCAGAGCTGGGCATTGTCTAACAAGCCTGCCTAAGGGTCACCTGGGATCTCATTTTGTTTGATTCTTTTTTTTGGCCACATCATGAGGCTTTCAGGATCTTAGTTCCCCAACCAGGGATTGAACCCAGGCCCCCAGCAGTCAAAGTTCCGAGTTCTAACCACGGCAGGGCCAGGGAAGTCCCCAACACTTTTCTTTTACAGAAGGCTCAGACTCTGTAAAGTCAGATGCAGAACTTGTGGGAGAGTGATACATCACAAATATTTGTTTGAAGGAATAGATATCCCCAAAGGTTTTGGCTTTTTTGCCCTGTCCATCTTGAGCTAATTTTGTGTTAGTCTGTGCTCTATAAAACTGCAGTATTGGAAGGTCAAAAAGTGGTTGCAAATCAGTTATCATCAAGCCCATATCTAACCTTGCAAAATTAGATTCACAAAGCTGGCTGATGGTAGATGGTAAAGCTGGTTCAAGATAAACTTCTTTTACCCATTCTTTATTTACTAGCCTCTGCCATCTTTTCACTTTCAAGCACTGGAGAAGGAAATGGCAACCCACTCCAGTGTTCTTACCTGGAGAATCCCAGGGATGGGGGAGCCTGATGGGCTGCTATCTCTGGGGTCGCACAGAGTCAGACACGACTGAAGCGACTCAGCAGCAGCAGCCGCCATCTGTGACTGGCTCCAATAGCCTGCTGATTTTCTCCTTAATAAGTTAAACCAATCTGTGATGCGCATTCACTATGTATTTGTTTGAGAATTATGTTTTTCACTTCTGTTCATTCTAAGAGACTCGACAGCTGTGTATGTGTGGGGTGGGGTGGGGTGGGGTGAGGACTGTTTAACCTCTCTGGACTTCAGTTTCCTGACATTAAATACATCATTGGACTTCTGACACCTCTTCTGGCTCAGACTCCTGATGACAACCAGCTGCCCCACTTAGCCTTTCCGGAATGCAGTGGCATAAGTGTCTGTCACATTCACTTCCCTTTTATCACCTCCAGCTTCCTACCAAGCAGCGGCCTGCACCAGGCTTTCTACAAGCCCCTGGAGAAGAAATAATGACTCACCCTTTCTGGAAGTTGATCTGAATGTATACATCCACAGCTCAGTATGCAAACTATCAAATCTGGCATTTCCAATTTTAGGAGATTCAAATAAACAGTCAGGTATATGTAAAGAAAGGGTCTTGGGAGCCTCATTTACAATAGTAAACAATGGAAAAAGGAGTAAGTGTCTAATAACAGTGACCTCATTAAAAGTGTGGTATAGCAAGAAGCTGGAATATTATACAGCCCTTAAAACGGTGATTCTATGTTTATTCCAATGGCACCTCACTCCAGTACACTTGCCTGGAAAATCCTATGGACAGAGGAGCCTGGTGGGCTGCAGTCCATGGGGTTGCTAAGAGTCGGACACGACTGAGCGACTTCACTTTCACTTTTCACTTTCATGCATTGGAGAAGGAAATGGCAACCCACTCCAGTGTTCTTGCCTGGAGAATCCCAGGGACGGGGGAGCCTGGTGGGCTGCCATCTATGGGGTCACACAGAGTCGAACACGACTGAAGCGACCTAGCAATATATCAGTACAGAAATTTGTTATTCAGAGGAAAAAACTTGCATATATTGCCTAAGCCCATTTAGGTAATATATTTATTATGGATTACTGTAATGCAGTATAATTATAGACAGAAAGCAAAATTCTGGACTTAGGGACCTCCCTGGTGGTGCAGTGGTTAAGACTTCACCTTTCAATGCAGGGGGTGCATATCTGATCCATAGTTGGGAAGCTAAGATCCCACATGCCTCCGAGGCCAGTAAAACCAAAACATGAAACAGAAGCAATATTGTAACAAATTCAATAAAGACTTTAAAAAATGGTTCACATTTAAAAGAAATTCTGGATTCATCAGCATCAAGATTCTCACAGGGCTCATTTCCAGGTAGAGCAATAAAAGATGGTAAAATATAGGTGACACTCTCTTCTTTACATTAAATTTTTTTTCTACAATAGCTTTTATTTTTCCCATAGAAAAAATAGCTATTTTCTTTGGGAAAAAACAGAAGTAAAAGAATAGTTCAGCAGGTGGAATTCATACAGGGCCTAGAGTTAACATCATAGCAATTAGACAAGTCTTCAGAGCTCCTGAGTTTGGCAATATAATGCTGCAGTCTGTATTCGTGTATGTATACAATATGTGCAATACATGTCTGTATGTATGCATGTGTGTGTGTGTGCTCAGCTGCTCAGTCACATTCACCTCTCTGTGACCCCAGGCTCCTGTTTCAGGGAATTTTCCAGGCAATAATACTGGAGCAGGTTGCCATTTCCTACTCTAGGGGATATTCCAGATTCAAGGTTGGAACCCATGTCTCCTGCATTGGCTGGCTGATTCCTTACCACTGTGCTACCTGGTATAACAGGTGCTTAAACTGCCGAACAGAAGTACCAGTAATATACCACTTGGTCAGTGTAGGCCTCGATAAAACTGAAGAAATGGAGTATTCTGCCAATTATCATGGTCTGAGCTACTGAATTAAATTCCTTCTCTTGAGGCCAGCTTGACACTCAAAAGAGTTATACCTCACCCACCCAGCCTACCTTTTTTTTTTGGACAAATCTACTCAATTACACATCAGGGGGTTGACTTCAATATCAAATCAGGGTTGCTTCTCATTCCAAAACATCAGTTACACATAAGGAAGTTTTCTCTCTTTCTTCTTTTTTCAAGTTACAAAAACCAGGGCAAACTCTGAGCTATACTTTTCCTGTGCCTCCACTCAGCCCCTACCGCCCCTCCCACAACGCTGCCAGTTTTAAACGCAGTGAGAGAGTGTCTTTCTAGAGGCGCTTCCTCAGGTGGTTTTCACTCAACACTAGCGGTGTGGGATGTAAACAGGCATGATTTCCAAAAGAAGTTATTGTTCCAATAGCACTGGAAATATCCAAGGATACCGGGTTAAACATTCAGTTAAACAAGGTCACGCGGACTCCTCAAAAACGTTTAAAAACGCGGGTGTGAGTGAGGTTTCCAAGAAGCGAATGGAGTGTCCAAGATTCCACTGTTCTCCTGATCTGGTCTTCTTGTTTGTATGGTTGTTTTTTAGCTTTTATTTTACATTGGAGTTGTTGTTTAACCACTAAGTTGTGTCCAACTCTTTGCAACCACAGGGACTGTAGTCCGCCAGGCTCCTCTGTCCACAGGATTTCCCAGGCAAGAATATTGGAGTGGGTTGACATTTCCTTCTTCAGGGGATCTTTCCTGATCCAGGGATTGAACCCAGGTCTCCTGTATTGCAGGCAGATTCTTTACTACTTAGCCACCTAGGAAGCCCATATTGGAGTATAGTTGATTACACTGTGTTAGTTTCAGGTATAGAAAAAGTGATTCAGTAATATGTATATACATGTATCCATTTTTAAAAACTCTTTTCTTATTTACTATAGAATATTGAGCAGAGTTCCCTGCACTATACAGTAGGTCCTTGTTGGTTATCTATTTTAAATAGAGAAGCGTGTACATGTCAATCCCAAACTCCCAATCTACCCTTCCCCCCGACCCTCTGCCTCAGTAACTGTAAGTTCATTCTCTAAGCCTGAGAGTCTGTTTCTGTTTTATAAATAAGTTCATGTCTTAGTGTTATTGCTGTTTTTTTATATTCTGCATATAAGCCCCCCCTCTTTTGATCTTTAAGACTCTGTTGAGGTTCATGTCTTAGTGTTATTGCTGTTTTTTAATATTCTGCATATAAGCTCCCCCCTCCTTTGATCTTTAAGACTCTGTTGAGGAGTCTTAAAGATTTTCAGGCTCTACAGAAACTCTTAAGGAAGTGATGACCTAAGGAGCTAAGGAGATGCTGACATGGTCCTTAGGAATAGCAGTTGCCATATATGGAATTTCATTTTTTAAAAAGAGAAATAAAGAAGTAAGGAGTCAAAGGGAAAGTAACAGGAGAAGAGCCATGAATCTACAACTTGCAACATTAAGGTGAAATTTTTGAAATTAATCATTAAAAATGCTTTTTTCTGTAAATTGAGGATGACAACATCCTTGAGAGCATATACTTAATTTAGGGAAGAAAGAAGGCAGAGGGATTCTGAAAAGGGAATCTGGACTATAAGAAAATGTAGAGTCTGGTTATTTTCAGTCTTGTGAAAATGATTAGCAACTTGGAGGTGATGAATCACAGAAACACTGAAACTTACTAAAATGCAAAGGCTTAGTTCCTCATCAGGAACTGAAGCACCGATGTGGATGTTGGCAAGGCACCCAGCTCAGAACATCAGAGGGGACACATGCAGCAAGTACAGGCAGTGCCCACCCCTGCCTCCTGGGGTCGCCGCTCCCTCAGGTTTCACTGCAGACACCTGGACCCCCCCCCCCCCACCCCCCAAGGCTGTGGATGCTCTGAGGACATGTGCAGCGGGGTGTGGGAGTGTGGTAGGGCTCTGTGCACAGGTACCCTAGCTTCCTCCCACCCTGGAGGGACAACTCTGACCAAAAAAAAGTTCTGGAATGAGAGCCATGGTCAACTTATATTTACAGAAGACCGTCCACCTTTGGGGCACCAGGCTAAACTGGCACCAGAAGAAGTGTAACGCATTGTCCCCATCTATAAACCTGTCACTAAAAAGCCTTGCAATGTGACTGGAAGGTTAAGACAGAAAAGTAACAAACACACAGCTGGTGAGTGGTCACAGACGGTAATAACTGGGACACCTTTGATTTACCCCAAAGTCACAGTCACGCCCCCCTGCTCCCCGAGTAGACTGCAGGGCCCTCGCCCCCGCCAGCAGACACCAGGAGCCACATTTTGCAAGAGACTCGGGCTTAACTTCAGTCCTAGCGCACATCCCTTGCCCTCTGACACACGCTTGTGTACCTTATGGGTCATGTGCCTTTAATCAGAGTTTTAATGTTCTTACTCAGGGCAAAAGAACTAAGACCTTTAGACACAGAAGCCACCCCACGTTCACAGCAGCATTACTCACGACAGCTAAAAGGCGGAAGCAGCCCAAATGCTCATTATGGATGAAAGGATAAACAAAATGTAGATTACACATATAATTGAGTATTATTCTGCCTTAGAAAGGAAAGACATTCTGACACACACTCCATCACGGATGAACCCTGAGGACATTATGCTGAGTGAAATAAGCCCATCACAAAAGGACACTGTATGATTCCACTGGAATGGTTCCTGGAATGTAGTCAAGTTCACAGAGACCAACAGTAGCACGGTGGCTGCCAGGGGCTGGGGAGGAAGGACTGGGAAGTCAGTGTTTCACGGGGATGGAGTTTCGGTTGGGGAAGGTCTAAGAGTTCCGAAACTGGTTGGCAGAGTTGATATGCAATAACGGGAGCACATGTAATGCCACAGAAATGTACACTTAAAATGGTAAATTTTGTGTATGTTTCACCACAATTAAAACCCCAAATCCATAAAAATCAGAAAGCAGGGTATCAGAGTTTTTGTTTTGTCTTGTTTTTTTGTTTGTTTGTTTTGTTTTTTACAGATGTGTGCTATAGGGACCATCTTTGGAGGAAATAAGCTACAATAAACCAGTTCCAGCTTTTAAGCCCTGGGCTCCCTGAGAAGGTAATGGTCATCTGAAGCGAAGCCCCTGAGGCTCCAAGATGTGAAGAGGTGTGACCTCTGGACAGCGCGTCCATGGTCCACACCCATGGACCCAGGGACAACCCAGCTGGCACTCTGCAGGTGGTGCCTCTTGGCGCCGGGATAAAGTACAGTCCCTGCAGCCAGGGGTCCCCACACCTCTGAGTCTTAAACACTCCAAATGGAGAACAGATGGATGCTCCACAACCAAGATAGTCAGGACTGACCAGTCCAGCCTAGGAGGCCTGGAATCTTCCCAGTGCTGGACAGACTCTTGGAACCAGGGGGCGGAACCAGGATCCCCCAGGAGGGAAGAGCTGGCCTTAGGACACGAGCATCCACCTGTTGGCCTGACACTGGGGCCAGAGCTGGACAGCTGGGTCCTAGCCCACATGCCTTCCTTTTGTGCCCACAAAAAATGGCCCAAAGCTCTCGCCTGGTTTGGGGTCTGAGCATTTTGGTTGAGATGAGACACCTGCTTATGGCCAGATGACTTCTGTGGGTATACAGAAGTCTCTTGAACTCTTCTTTCAGCTTTCTAAGGAAATGTGAAATTGTATCATATGAATACGTGATATTATGTAACATGCACATATATGTCGGTACACTAGGAATCCTTTGTGCCATCCTTACAACTCTGCTGTAAATTTGAAATGATATCAGTCAAACCCCTCACTCCTGACTCCCGGGTCAGGTTGGGGTCGGGGGCGCAACATACTTAAGAATGAAAACCAGACTCCCAGCAGCACTTCCCTCTTTCTCCCAGCTCATTTCCAGAGCTTACTTTGCACATTCTTCTTGTTGGGAAATCTCTGCTTTGGAAAGTTCAGGCTTCGGAAAGTTCCTTGTTCTCAAAATCTCTGTCCAAGCACCCTCAGCCTAGTCAGAGGAAGAGGCCCACACACCTCTTCCTGCACAGCCGCTGGGCTCCGAGGCCTGGTTGTGCCTTGTTCCCCAAGCACCCAACCACACCCAACCCCTGGAGCTAACACTTCACCCCCTGGGGAGCCAAGGCTCAGTGGTCACCAGGAAGACCTGCCAAGCTCCCTGATAAGCCCCGGAATCACACAGCCCTGTTGGAAGGCCAGTCTGAACTCCTGCCCTCTGGGTGGCCTGGGAGGGAGACCATAAGCTCTCTGAGCCTCAGTCTTCTCATCTGTAAAAGGGGCAATAATCACTTAGTTGGGGTGGGGGAGGATGAATGGGAACTAGCCTAGGAGAGGTGCCCAGCCCCTCTGTGACCAATAAGAGCCCTGGCTGGTACTGGGTGGAGCTGTGGAGCCCAGCGTTCAGTTGTGAAAAGTTTCTAGGAGGGAAGCATTTTAATTTCATCATTAAATTTAATTCCATCATCAATTTAGTTTCATCATTCAAAGTTAACTTCTGTGTCACAGAGGGAAAATAAAAAATTATTTAAAATTACACACAAATGGTGGTGGGGCACAATTCTTTAGGCTTTGCCCACGTACTGCAACCACTGAGCCCATGCACTGACAGCACTTCAATGAACAGGCGTGGCCATGTCCCCGCCACAGACACAGGTGCCAGTCGGCTCTGACTTGAAGGTGACAGCTGGCTAACTCTGCCCAGAGTGACTGTCTGGGTCCCTGGGTGGGCCCCTCCAGTCTACTCTGCGTATTTCAGGTAGAGGAGCTTTTTCAAAGACTCTGGGGCAGGCCTGAGCAACAAACACACACTGAGACCTCGCAACCTCCCTAAAGTGGCAGAGGGCAGCTGGCTATAGCCCAACGTTTTCAAGACTGATTCCAGACAGTGCAGAGGTGGAAAACACAAAGTCCATGGCTCCAGATGGGCTAAGATGATATGCACAATAAAGATGAGAAGGTGAAGGGCAAGACAGAGGGAACCAGGAGTGATGGGAAGACTTGGGGGTGTTTTGAGAGCAAGGACAGGGGCCATTTCTGGAGGGGCAGCTGGGCAGAGACATGGGTAGGTTGACGAGCAAGCCAAGCTGTGCTGGGATGGAGGTCTGCTCTGCATCATTTGAAGGCCTCACCCCTAGAGTTTGATTCCAGAGATCTACCCTGGAATCCAAAAACCTGCATTTCTAAGACATCTCCAGGTGAAGCTGAGACCAGAGCCAGGACCACACATTGAGAACCACAGGTTAAGGCTGCCTTAGTAACAAATTCCGGCCATTGAGAACGCTGCCCATCCATCAGAAGACCACATTTCATGTGTCAATTACTTCCTAACACAAAGGTAAATGCAAAGACACAGACTCAGGCATCTCACTTTGAGAGGCCTACCTAGTTCATCAGTGTCTTCTGGTCTCTCCACAAACAAGAATCACTAGGGCCCTTAAGGCAAAGGGTTACGTTTCCTCCTTTGGAGGTTCTTATTTAGTGGATGTGAGAATCTGCATGTTAACAAGAACCTACCGGAATTCTTATCTGTGACTGTTCAGGGAATAGAAATCCTCCTCATAGGAGACCCTTACTTAACAGTCAAGAGAATGGAACCAAGAAGGCAACACCTTCCCCCAGGGGGATGTCCTAAGATTCAATTCACTTCCAACACCACCCAAAGTCAGCACACTTCACCTGCCCAAAGGAGAGGCCAGTCTCTACAAAAAAAGCTGTGCCCCAAACAAAGCAGTCAAGTTCACAGCACGATGCAGGCTGGCCAGGTATGGAGCCTGGCACTCAGGGACCCTGCAACCTCTGAACCTTAATGTGTTCCAGGTGCTTGGGGGTAATATCTCTGAATTTGTATAACAGCAGCCTTAGGAGGTGGAAAAGGCAATGGCACCCCACTCTAGTACTCTTGCCTGGAAAATCCCATGGATGGAGGAGCCTGGAAGGCTGCAGTCCATGGGGTCGTGAAGAGTCGGACACAGCTGAGCGACTTCACTTTCACTTTTCACTTTCATGCACTGGAGAAGGAAATGGCAAACCACTCCAATGTTCTTGCCTGGAGAATCCCAGGGATGGGGGAACCTGGTAGGCTGCTGTCTATGGGGTCACACAGAGTGGGACACAACTGAAGCAATTTAGCAGCAGCAGCAGCCTTAGGAGGGAGGGAGCCTTAATCCTCAATTTCCAGATGAGATAACAGGTCCAGAGAGCTGAGGTACGTCGCTCAAAGTCACATGGGAAGTAGGTAACAAAACGGATGAGACCAGGTTTGTTTGCCTCCAGAGATCGGCTCTCAACACGCCTGTCCTGCCTGCACTATTGTAACATCATAAGGATATATGTGATATAACAGTATATGGTGTCAGAATACACACCATCATAAGGGATATTTGACTCATTTGAAAAGACCCTGAAGCTGGGAAAGATTGAAGGCAGAAGGAGAAGGGGACAACAGAGGACGAGATGGTTGGATGGCATCACCGACTCAATGGACATGAGTTTGAGTCAACTCCGGGAGCTGGTGATGGACAGGGAAGCCTGGCGTGCTGCAATCCATGGGGTCACAAAGAGTCAAACATGACTGAGCAACTGAACTGAACTGAGGAATATTTGGTCTTTGATCCAAACTCTCAGACTCTCCTGAGAGGTAGAGGGAACGGGAGGGTCTTTAGTTACTCACTGCAAACCTCCTTCTATTGGGCCTGAGTTTAAGTCACAGATACCTGGTGGCTAGAAGCCCCTGGAAGGCTTCAGGATGCAGGCTGGTTGCCGGGGGACCAGACATATGATCAGAGGGTTGGTATTTTCAGCCCCACCCCCACCCCACCACCAAGAACAGGGGCTGGGGGTTGAGCCAGTAACCAATGGTCAATGATTTAATCACCAGGTCGTGAAGAGTCGGACACAGCTGAGCGACTTCACTTTCACTTTTCACTTTCATGCACTGGAGAAGGAAATGGCAAACCACTCCAATGTTCTTGCCTGGAGAATCCCAGGGATGGGGGAACCTGGTAGGCTGCTGTCTATGGGGTCACACAGAGTGGGACACAACTGAGGCAACTTAGCAGCAGCAGCAGCCTTAGGAGGGAGGGAGCCTTAATCCTCAATTTCCAGATGAGATAACAGGTCCAGAGAGCTGAGGTACGTCGCTCAAAGTCACATGGGAAGTAGGTAACAAAACGGATGAGACCAGGTTTGTTTGCCTCCAGAGATCGGCTCTCAACACGCCTGTCCTGCCTGCACTATTGTAACATCATAAGGATATATGTGATATAACAGTATATGGTGTCAGAATACACACCATCATAAGGGATATTTGACTCATTTGAAAAGACCCTGAAGCTGGGAAAGATTGAAGGCAGAAGGAGAAGGGGACAACAGAGGACGAGATGGTTGGATGGCATCACCGACTCAATGGACATGAGTTTGAGTCAACTCCGGGAGCTGGTGATGGACAGGGAAGCCTGGCGTGCTGCAATCCATGGGGTCACAAAGAGTCAAACATGACTGAGCAACTGAACTGAACTGAGGAATATTTGGTCTTTGATCCAAACTCTCAGACTCTCCTGAGAGGTAGAGGGAACGGGAGGGTCTTTAGTTACTCACTGCAAACCTCCTTCTATTGGGCCTGAGTTTAAGTCACAGATACCTGGTGGCTAGAAGCCCCTGGAAGGCTTCAGGATGCAGGCTGGTTGCCGGGGGACCAGACATATGATCAGAGGGTTGGTATTTTCAGCCCCACCCCCACCCCACCACCAAGAACAGGCGCTGGGGGTTGAGCCAGTAACCAATGGTCAATGATTTAATCACCATGCCAACACAACGTGGCTTCCCCAGTGGCTCAGTGGGTAAAGAATCTGCCTGCAATACAGGAGACACAGAAGACTCAGATTCAATCCTTGGGTCAGGAAGATCCTCTGGAGAAGGAAATGACAAACCACTCTGTTGTATTTTTGCCTGAAATAATCCCATGGACAGAGGAGCCTGGTGGGCTACAGTCCATGGGGTCGCAAAGAGTCGGATACTACTGAGCCAGCCACCAAGCACACACACACACACACACACACACACACACGCACACACACACACAGCACAGTGACCTCCATAAAAGCTCTATGTGGAGGGGTCTGGAGAGAGCTGGTGGGAGAGGCTAGAAGGTGACACACCCAAATTCCCAGGGACAGATGCTCCTGTGCATCGGGCCCTTCAACAGCTTGCCCTGGCTGTTCAACTGCATCCTTCATAACACACTGCTAACAGTAAACAAAGTGTTTCCTGGAGCTCCGTGACCATTGTAGCAAATTACAGGAAGATAAACCCTTGCTCCCAGATACTGCATTTTTTTTACAAATTGAAAGTCTGTGGCAAACCCATATCAAGCGAGGCTGTGGGCCATTTTTCTAATAGCATTTGCTCACTTGGTGTCTCTGGGTCACATTTTGGTAATTCCCACAAAATTTCACACTTTTTCACTACTATGCTATTTGTGGTGGTGATCTGTGATAGCTGATCTTCGATGTCACTACAACCAAATGATAATGACTTGGTGAAGTTTCAGATGGTAGCAAAATTTAGCAATAGAGAATTTTTAAATTAAAGAGTGTACATTTTTTTTAGTCATAATGTTATTGCATACTTAATAGACTATGTTGCTGTTCAGGCACTAAGTGGAGTCTGACTCTTTTGCGACCCCATGGACTGTAGCCCACCAGGCTCCTGTGTCTGGGGTATTTTCCAGGCAAGAGTATTGGAGTAGGTTGCCATTTCCTTCTCCAAGGTATCCTCCCCACCCAGGATCAAACCTGCATCTCCTGCATTGACAGGCAGATTCTTTACCACTGAGCCACCAGGAAAGCCCCTAAATAAGATTATAGGATATCGTAAACATGGCTTTTACATGCATTGGGAAACCAAAATATTGGTATGGTATCTGCTTTACTGTTGTATTCTGGAATGGAACCCACAGTATCTCTGAAGTCCCCTATACTAAACTTAAGTACAGGCTGGAAAGAGTGGGTGACCAGGAAACCCCCTACTTGTGATGGCATCTAAAGTGAGGGGCAGTCCTGCGGGACTGAGTCCCTAACCTGGAAGGTCTGGGTAGTGTTAGAATTGAGTTAAACTGTAGGACATCTGCTGGTGTTCACAGAGAACTGAAGTGGTCGGTGTACGAAAAGCCCACACATCTGGTGTCAGAAGAGCAGTGAGGAGAGACATGGTTTTCTCTGAGCAGTGAAAGATGTGGAACCACACGGCCTCTTCACTGACTACTTCCTGAGGCCCTCCCCACTCAGTGATGGGTGCCCTGCTTGCTCAGCCCACCGACCATGGGTCCCTGAGTCCTGTCCTCCCCTCAGAGATCCTAAGTTGCCTTTTTCCATCCCTTCTCCTCAACATTCATAAACTCAAGTTTCTTCTCTGGGCTGATCTCAGCTAACAGTTCAGAAAGTCCTCATTTTTACTAAGTTGTGAATGACCGATGACGTCATTTGACATTCTGTCAGGACATGCTAACTCAGGGGAATCTCCAGCTGGTGTTGCAGGAAGGTGGGGGAGGTATTTTTGGATAGGCCATGCTCCTTTTTAGATGGCAAGGCAAAGGAGAAAGGAGACTCCATCCAACACTAGTTCCTCCCTTGGCAGCTTTCTATCTGGGACAGTGAGCTCCTGGTACCCCATAAGTTAACGGCAAGAAGCTATTCCTAAAATCCTAGTTTATAATTCCTCTGTCACCCAAAGGTTGTCTATTAGAAAGGGTTGAAGTTTCGAGGCGGAAGACTCCTTTGCTTTGAGTACACCCTCTCATTTTCATGTCCTGGCACTGTTTCACTAGGTCACCTAAACACTAGTTATCTAAGGGTTGCATGTGTATTTGACTTTGCTCTGTGCTGTTAATGAAGGGCTCAGGCACTGTGAGGTTACATGTCTGCCTGGAGATTTCTGTTCATAGAAGAGAAAAGATTATCCCAAAGGTTACAGTTATATTGCCCTGTAGGACTATCATCCATTTTGACTTTAACTTAGCAAACTTATTACAAAATGACTTTTTTTTTTTTGCTACACTAGGTGGCATGTGGAATCTTAGTTCCCCAACCAGGGATCAAACTGGTGCCCCTTGCAGTGGAAGCAGAGAGTCCAGGGCACTGAACTGCCAGGGAATTAATTCCCAGAATGACTTTTTAAGTCACCTACAAATATATCATTTGTCCAGGTATTCTATGAACCAGCTTTATATTTAGGCCTCCTAGATTCATGCATGGTTTGCATAAAGCTTCAAAAGATGTTCATTTATATTGTATAAGATGTTCATTTTATATTGCATGATTTAACGTTTTGAAAATCATACAATGAAACAAGAGTCCTTCAAACCTACACCTTCCTCCTGGGTACCCCCGTAGTTATGAAAACTCAAGAGTTACAAGTAAGCCTGCAGAGATGATGTGGTTGAGGAGGACTGGGAGAATCTTTTTCCTTCCTGATGTTCAAAAGGCAAAGTTCCCTGGAGCAAGTGAGTATGTGCTGAGGCCCAACCAGGCTATATTTAATAGCAGAAAGGGACAGCCAAAGTGTGCTGGGAAAGTGATGTTATAAAACCATGACGTCCACTGCGTTTTGAAAACATGAAAAGAAATGCTGTCCAAAATGTTTGGGGCATTCCTAGAAATGGGGAGGGAGAGGATGCTGATCTGTGTCCTGGAGGCATTTGGAGCAGATGGTGAAAGATATGCTTGTGTATCCGAAAAAAGGGATAGGTCCTCCAGAGAGAGGACACTGTCCCCACGACCTCTCCAGATGGAATTTCCTGGGGAATCTCAGTGGAGAAAGGGGGAAGGGACCAGAGCAGAAGCCTCAGGAGGTCTATACAGGGTGAGCGTAGGGCAGGGGAGTCACATGAAAAACTCAGGCCAAGTCCCATTCCCACCCCTGTTGTGGACCAACAACCAGCCCCTGGGGCTTCAGCCTCCCTGGACCTCAGTTTTCTCCTCTGTGAAAGGAGGAGGTTTACACTAGACAAAATGCAAGCCTTCACTCTCCAATACTTAGCTGCCAGCCACATGGGCTCCACAGCCCTTATAATTCTGATAGCCTGTGTCAAGACACACTCAGTGTAAAATACACACTGGGTTTCAAAGGCATGGTACCAACAAAAATGTAAAATATCTGATTAATAACTTATGACATGCTGGCATGACAATATTTTAGATATACTGTTAGATAAAATATTAAAATCAATTTTACTCTTTCTTAATGTGGCTGCTTGAACATTTAAAATGACATCTGCAATTTACTATGTATTTCTATGGAGACAGCACTGCTCTAAGGTCTCTCCGCCTCTAGAAGCAAAGACAAGACACACTGAATACTAATGTCAGGTTTGCTTTGCGATATTATGAAGCATAACTAGCCATATGTCAATTGCTCTGACCAAATCTCTAATCACTATTTTGTTTCTACTGCAAGGTACTTAGTCCTTTCCTGGTCAGGGTCAGTGGACAGAAATCCACCATCCAGGGGACACACTGGAGACAAATGCTCACGTCTGTGGCTTTTAAGCACCCACATATTCATGTAGGGATCTGATCCATGAAACTACTAAAATGTGATTTGGGATTCCATCTATTCCTTTTTTTGAAATTTTATTTTTAATTGGAGGATAATTACTTTACAGTATTGTGATGGTTTCTGCCATATATCAACATATGCCTGTTATACAAAGGAAATTAAATCTGAAAGGGAAGATAAATATTGTATATTAATACATATGGGCTTCCCTGGTAGCTCAGCTGGTAAAGAATCCGCCTGCAATGCAAGAGACCAAGTTCAACTCCTGAGTCGGGGATCTTCCTGAGAAGGGACAGGCTACCTACTCCAGTATTCTTGGGCTTCCCTGATGGCTCAGCTGGTAAAGAATCCACCTGAAATGCGACCCAGGGAGACCTGGGTTCGATCCCTGGGTTGGGAGGATCCCCTGGAGAAGGGATAGGCTACCCACTCCAGTATTCTTGCCTGGAGAATTCCATGGACAGAGGAGCCTGGAGGGCTACAGTCCATGGGGTTCTCAAAGAGTTGGACATGACTTCGTGACTAACACACACATTAATGCACATATATGGAATCTAGAAAGATGGTACTGATGAATCTATCTACTGGCTATTACTTTTTGTAGCCCTGCCATCTCTGACCACTGTTACACAATACTGACTTCTTGTCCTAGGCAGTGCGTTCGGAGACGTGACTTTCCACAGAGGATCATCTTAAAACTCAAATACTGGGAATCATTGAGACCTGAGATAGGCAGGGGTGCCAGTTCTGGATGATTGAAAATGTGCCTGTAAAGTTTTCGAAACAGAGCATTAAAAACAGTATTTTAAAACAGCATTTTCAAATGCCAAGGAGAGACCAGTCATTAAGGAAAGTCGGTTGGGGTGACGCAAATCATTACCCCCAGTTTATCTACTTTGCAGAGTCAGATTTTAGCAATTAGGTTCCTTCAAAGCCAGTCACACCTCTGTGCTTCATGGGGCCAGAGAGTACTTCAGAGCCTTGTCTGAACTCCAACCCCAGGCTTTCTGTTTCTGAAAGACAAATGTCATGCACCTGCTATCCCAACTGTGTAAAATGACCAAAATTGGATTTCTCAAATGGAGCCTCTGCTGCTGAACTGGGCCCTTGAACATCCCGATGGTTTGTGAGTCCAGGCTCTGGGCATCTCCCTACAAGATGAATGAGGGCTTGAAGGCACAGGACAGCAGGGGCCCTGTGGTCAAACACATTTTCTTCCCAATCAGTTAAGACCAGCCATTCTCCTGTCCCAGGAGTAAAGGAAGGAGAGGGATCAGTCATGCAGCAACAGGAAACCCTACCAACATGTGGGCAGCCGAGGGCAGGCAGGCCTGGAAGCAGGTAGAACTGCTCAGTGGCAGTCACACTGGTTCTCTTCCAGCATCTTCTCTGCTCTAAGAGGATCCCCTTCAGGGTCAGAAACATGGTAACACAGACAGAATGAGTCCCTCGTGGCAGGCTCAAGCTATGAATGGAGGGGGGTGTCCTGGCACTAGGCTGTGGCCCACGGCTAGGTCTATGGGACATTTCTACTACCGGGTGGACACCAGCTCAGCCCTCTGTGGTCAATGGAGAAAGGGGGTGGACACCAGCCTGGAAGGGCAGCTGGGAACCTGATGGGGAGAAAGCAGAGGGAGGGGAAGAGGAAGGACATAGCAGGTTTGGGCTACGGGAGCAGACCCAAGGGGACACAGGGGCAGGATGGGTGAAGGACGAGCTGAGAGGAGGTCTGAAAGTCCTTAAATGTCAAGATGAAGAGTGCAGATCTGGTCCTGGAGGTAGCACAGAGCCGGGGTCTGCCAGCAGGCAACACGGATGGATGGAATCATTGGGAAGAACCAACCAACCAACCATCTGCATTCAGAGGTGGTGCAGACGGATTCTGAGCGTCACCTGTGGTGTCCACAAGGAAAGAACCAGACCTTAGGTAGGGTAGGGGATGCAAGGAAGGGGAGGAGGGTGGAGCTTGAAGACCTGAGGGGGATCTGCCAGCACTGGCTGCCTGGATGGGGAAGGGGAGAGGTGGCTTGGGGAAGCTAGGGATCCAGCAAAAGGAAGGATCCAAGACAATGAGGAGCTGCTCAGTCCTGGGCCAGGACCACCGACAACTCTCCCAGCCCAGATGATGTCTTCCTTATACAGTCTCTTCCACACCACATGGCCTTGCAAGGTGACAGCTATTGGTGTCCATGTTGATGTAGGTGCAAATAACTTTTCTGTCTCCCCCAGGTAAGGCCTTTCAGGGCAGGAAGATACTATTCTCACAGGTGGTTGAGGAACATTAGCAATGATGCTGGGAAGGGCCGTGGACCATGTGTTTGTTCAGCACAGGATTTCTGTGGCCAGGATTCCAGGATGAGACTCCATGAGCACCATAACTCCAGGGTGTTCTCAGTTACCCCAGAATGTTCAGACCATCTGCCTTACCCAGGACCTCATGTCCTGCAACTTAGCTAAGTCACTTCCAGGAGCAGGGACAGGGCAAAGCCACAAATTGAGGCTCGCTGCTAGTAGTTAGCAACATTAGCTTAAAAGCACAAACTGGGTAGGGAAGATTGAGGCTGAAAAAGAGGTCTGGTGATTGCCTTTCAAGGATCCGTGATTTGCACAAAATCAGGCGAGCCCTAATAACCAAGAAAGGGATAATGACTATGTGGATTCAGCTGGAGTCAAGAATGTAACAAAGAATTCTCACATTTATGAAGTGGTCCTACCCAGATGTAGGGCATCGCGAGTCTATGTGGAGGGTGGAAGGACAGTGGCATGAGAAAGTCACTCTGATCCCTAGATTCGACCTCAGCTCTAGGTCAGACACCACTTTCTAGTAAAGACTGTTCTGAGACCCATGTTGAGTTATCTGTCCTCAGAGTCCCTTTTACTTCTCTCATGAAGCAATGTTTTCTCCTATGATTATTACTGTGGGTTTACTATTATATTGGATTAATATCCTGCTCTGTAAAGTCTGGGATGGCTTCTGGTTTTTCTCTCCCTGGTGCCTAGGACAGAGCCTGGCTTTCACAGGTGCTTGGTCAATGTGAGTCAAAATGAAGCTTGAGGAATAAAGGAAGAGCTAGTGGGTTCTGGGCTGTGCTGAGGGACAGCCCATTTCAGCAGTTGAACACTACCTGGCATTTTCACAACAAACCTCCAAGGGGTCAATATTGAAGGTCCAAAGGGCTGTTGATTCCATCTTTGCAGGTTACCACAGGGAAAAATTATGGAATAATTAATAATAGCTAATAATATTATTTATCTAATAAAGAATCTGCCTGCAATGCAGGAGACTCGGGTTCAATCCCTGGGTCAGGAAGATCTCTTGGAGAAGGGAATGGCAATCGACTCTAGTAGACTGCAAGAGCCTGGAGAATCCCATGGACAGAGGGGTCTGGGGGGCTACAGTCCATGGGGTCGCAAAGAGGTGGGCATGATTGACTGACAAACACTTTCACTTTCAATATTATAATAACAAATGATATTATTATTCCATGATAACTAATTATAAATAGCTATAGTAAAGAACAACAATGTCTATAAAAAAGAGGAAAGAAAGAAATATAGGGTAACTATCAACTTGGAGCATCTAACAAACAAATGAAACAATTTTTAAGCTCTGTGGTGGGGAAGGGGAGACAATACCAAATTATATAGTTCAGGCCACTTGTCACATTTTCCTCAAGGGCATTTGACTCAGGAGAGAAGAAGTAGACCTCCTTCAGTCTCTCACTTCTTGTCTGATGGATTCTTTCATAAGACATAACAAGTTAACTACTTTACCTGTTATTCAACTGAAAACATATTAAAACAAAAAAGATTTTCCCCAGGACTGCAGGAAAAACTGATTATGTTGAACTTAACAGTAGGTAGTATTGGGTCCAATAAATTCCTTAGGGATTTTCAAAGGCAATTTGGACTCTGTTTTCTCCTTTTACCTGGACTTTAACTAATACATGAGATTCAGCCACCCTCTGCTTCCTTAGGCTAGGGTGGTGATTACAGACAGGCCGACATTTAGGCGGATGTAGGCAATATCTCAGGAGAGGGGGGGCTTGGGTTCCCCTCTTCCAGCAAGATGAAATGAATATCTCAGCATAAGACAGAATCCAAGAACTGGAAATGAGTCAGGAGCCTGGTGGGTTAGCGCCTGGTCCACAGGACAATTGAAGGGGCTCTCTTGTGCCTCTGCTGGTGGATTTTACACAGGTTTGATTCAAATCAACTAAATGGTTTGTGAACTAAGACAGCTATGTCGACAAAGCTCAACTCTCAGGACTGAGAATTGAGACCATCTGTGTCAACATGACTTGACTAGTTCTTCCAGGAAGTTATTGTAAACCAGTAAATAAATCTGCTATTCACGGCAGGAAATTCCTACAAAACAATCTGTCCTGGCAGACTAGTTTGGTCACCTGGGAAAACAGCTTTACTGATCAGTGGTTTACTCTCGAAGACTCCCTTTAAGACTCTTGACATGCTGCATCCACCCACCCTGAACTGTATTATGTACTAAGTGACCACAAACTTTGCTGAAACCCAGTCAATTCTCTGTCTGAAAAAGCACGGCTTAAAGAGCCTGGGCATGGACGTCTTAACCCTGTAAAGACACCTCCTAACCATCTTTGCCTAGACATTGATAGGCCCAGGCCCTGGCCAAGTCTTCTTCTGACAGTCACTTGAATGAATTTGGCTTTGCTTTACCAGCAGGCTTTTCTGATGAAAATTCTGGAGCCCAGAACTGACACAGGAAATCAGGTTTGGTTCTGTTGGAAACAGGAAGCATCCAAATGTGAGTTACTCTATATCGACAACCCACCAGGGTGGGGTAATCAGTAAATGTAGTCAGTTTTCCTCCAAAATAAGAAGGCCTCTATTTCGTTCCCTCTTTGAGGAAAAGACCTGATATTTGAACACCTGCTTGTGACACATTGCAAATGAACAATTTACCTCCGTGTCCCTCTGATTTTATACTTTTTGCATTTCCCAAATTGTCTACAATGAGTGCATTATTTGCAGGATGAGTGAGAGGAAGCAAAGCAAACACCATAAAAAGAAAATTAATTCCCTCGTGTACATTAGAAATAATTTTTAGGTCTTAATTTAAAACACACACTCAAGAGTATATAAAATACCCACTGAGAAGCTCATCTCATTAACCTAGCAAGGTCCCCCACAGACATCAACAGGCATGTAGAAAAGTGGTCCAGCTTTCATCATGCTGCCTGGGTTCTCTCTTAAGAGGCCTCTGGGAGTGTTTGCTAAAATACACCAGCAAAAGCATTCAGTCAGTCTAGGGTGAGGCCCAGGGATCTGTGTGTCCTTCTCTTTTAATGAGCACTTAAATGATTCGCAGAATCAAGCCAAGGGTAAAGCACACTCAGACGCCGACCCCAGTTTCCATCAAAAACCATCCAGATGAAAAAGGAGCAGGTGAGCAGCTGACAAGGGAAGGTTGCCTCACCTGTCTCATACAGGTGGCATCGCCCCGTGCCTGGGCGCTGAGCCTGCCTGGAAGCACAGACTCACGAAAGCCCCCGTCTCCCACCAAAGCCAGGAGGAGCTTGCAGCTGGGCTCAGGCGGGCTCCCCAGACAGAGCTGCCTCAGGGAGCAGGCTTCCCCTGCCCCTCTCCAGAGTCCGCCAACTCCCCAGGCACCGGGAGCAAGACACCCGTCAGCAACCCCGATCGAGGCTCCCTTTTACCTTAAAGAAACTTCCTCGCTTGTCCAGACCGCGGGTGCCCATGGTCTGAGTTGACATGGCCCCCCAATGAGGCTCTCCTGCACACCGGGGACTCCTGAAGGTAGAGACATGTGCGATGGTTAGTCCAGTCTGTAGGAAATTCCTTTCTAAGCCACAGAACACTCACAACAACCCTCCTGCCAAGATCTTTTTCCATCAACAACAAGAGTGCCGTTTTATTTCCCACCAAAGCCCTTCCATCTCCTTTCAGGCTGATTTCCTGCCGCCCAAGGCTCAGACTCGGCCCCACCTTCGCCGCCCCCCTCCCGCTCCTCCAGCTGACGGCTGAGGCTCCCGGGGACTGCGGATAGCATAATGATTGCTCTGTGTGTTTGCTTGACCTCACGCTCAAGTCCTAGAGGGACAATGCTAGATGTCACTATAATCTGATCCAAAGCTCACGGACTTAATGCGGCTGAGCACAGAGGCCAGCGGAAGAGTGAGGCCCTGCGTGTCCCAGAAAATCCTGCAGGAATGGGATGAGGTCATTAACAGCTCTGCCAGCCCTCTTCCCCCAGGCAAGGTCAATACAAGGGCACTGGGAAGAAATCCCTCTCTTTTCTCCTAAGAAATCAAAGCTTCAGATGAAATCCTGTGTGCCTGCTGACAGAGATCAGTTTGGGTTAAGAAACAGCATGTAAACAGCTCCAGGATAACCCGAGGGGAGGTGGGGTGGACACTGGAACACAGAGGGGAGTTTAAGGGCATGATCGGGTTCTGAATCATAACTGCAGCTATTTCAGCTTGGATTTGCCCTCAATGGAGCAGCAAAACCCAATAATCTTGTCTCCCGGCTGCAACGCCTTCCACGTCCACTTATAAATAAAATACACATGCACACAGGCAGCTGGCCCCGCCTCGGCCAGCGCGTGCTCAGGAAGCATCTCCGATCCGGCCTCCTGCACCAGGAACGATGATCAAACTGCCTTCTGGCTCTCAGAGGTAGCTGACCCTAACCTCGACAAGCCCAGTAGAAGGACCATAAAGGAAACATTAAATGAAAACGTGTCTGGGGGATCTTAGAGGGGTTCAGCAGCAGGGGTGGGGTGGGAAGGCCCTAAAGACACAGGAGCTGCTGCCAGTTTGCTGAGGCTCTTTCATCATGAACTTTGGGGGGACAGAGGCAGCAGCAGCCCACAAACATGTCAACAAGTGGAAGAGGTGCAGAGAACTGCTCGCGTTAGAAGCGATGACCTCTAGAGACAGGCACATTTCCGCCCCAAGACCTGCCATTCCTTTACATCTGCAGGGGGCTGACCCGTGGTTTCCATCTCAGAAAATGAGAAAACAGCATGGACCCGCCCCTTCTTCTGGAGCTGTCACCTATTCTAGTTGTATATCTCTGTGGCTCCGTCCCTTTAAAGGTTCAGAGCTGTCTTCCCTCTGATTCTTTCCACTCGGAATCCCTCTGGGATGAAGGTCAACCTTCCAGAAGCCTCCTGAGAGACTGGTGAGTTTTCCACGGCAATTCTGTTGACTCTGAGATTCACGTTCACGGGCTCAGCTGCTGCACGGAGCCTCAGTTTCAGGCCCTTTGAAGTTCATCACTTAATTAGCAAAGTCCAGGGGCTGGAGTGCCCCCAAAAGGAAAACACAGTGCTGTCTTCAGAGCACGGAGCAGAAACACAACCATAGTGGAATCTTGAGGGGCAAATGATTAACTGTTTCAACTAAGAAGCACACAAATAAAAAAAGTACACTTGAATCCAAGCCTAATGCCTGTAATTCTTTTCCTTCCAAATGCTTTCTCGGCAAGAAATTTGACATTGCACAGCAGTGAAGGAATGGCATGTTGAGAGCCAAGACTTCATTCCTCATCCAGACCTAAGTCCCTTTGTTCTGTTCAAAAGTTTTCCGTACACAAACCCTTTCTGATGAGCCAGGACAGGCAGGGGATATTGCCTATAACCACTGAGCAGTCTGGATTCCTCAAATTTACTAGCTTAATTAGCTTCCTGAAAACTGAACGTGAACATGTCCACCTCAAGCAGTTCTCAAGGAAACGACCAGCCCAGATTCTGTGTGGAATTGGCAGATGCATCACATTTCTTCTGAAGGATGCAGGTTCCATCTCTGCTTCTTCAAAAGGCTATGAAAGCAGGTGACAAAGACAGGCTGCCAAGGGCCACAGCAGGTCCTTTGCAGAGAATGAAATCCACATTATTCTAATTCTTACAAATAAAGCTCTAGTGGGTTGGGAAGAAGTTTGGGTATCAGGTCTTCCCTATTGGAGCAGTAGTTTCCTTCCTAGACCATAGCCTCTGACACCCCAACTCAACATGGACAGAAATCTAATACAACTGGTAAGTAGACTCTCTTTCCACTTGTGGTTCTCACCTGATCCCTCACCTACCCTGGAGTTACACCAACAATCTCATCCTAAAACCAACCCAGTACACAAACAGACTGAACCAACAAACAGAAAAGGTACGGTAGTTAGAGAGGCTGTCAAATTCCTCCAGACTTACGCGGTGGAAGCTTGCTCCTTTCCTGGTTTCCCTGAACGGTGGAGCAGAGTCTCCAAAAGGAGCCCAGCGTGTCCAGTGGATCTTTCCAGATGCTAGCTGAACGCTAGCAAAAAGAGAGAGAGAGAAAAACCCGAATGGGACTGAAGGACACTGTGAACACTTTGGAAGGACACGGCCAAGCCCTTTCAATAACAGCAGTGAAAGAATGTAAACAGAGCCGGCGCTGTGGTCCAACTACAGGACAAAGGCAGGAAGTGAGTATTCCCAACTCTTCCCCTATGCCAGGCTCGGCCACTTTGGAGGAAGCCTGGCAATGGCTTCCCTGTGGCCCCAAGAGCAAGTGCCGAGGTGGTCTGTCCTGGGATTTCAGTGTCCAGGACTCACTGCGCCATCCGATCAGGCTCCAGGTGGTGTGGACCGTGCTGAGCAGGACCACTCCCAGCTGGCCTTCCAGTCCCTTCCACCGGGAGCCGCTGAGGACAGCTCTGGGGTACCACCACCTGACCTTGGGCTGCAGGGCTGGCTGACAGGGCTGGAACACCGGCACTAGGGCTCCAGTTCACCGAGCCACGGAGCCAAGTCACTGGCAAGTTTCCAACTGTTGCTTAAAACTCCAGCTTGCCAGATCTTGGCAAGAGAGGCTGCATCTGAGACAGACCCCAGCCACCCCCTCTCCCCGATTTATTTAGCCAGCTCTACCGTTCTATTCCATTCATACTCCCAGCTGGCCTTCCAGTCCCTTCCACCGGGAGCCGCTGAGGACAGCTCTGGGGTACCACCACCTGACCTTGGGCTGCAGGGCTGGCTGACAGGGCTGGAACACCGGCACTAGGGCTCCAGTTCACCGAGCCACGGAGCCAAGTCACTGGCAAGTTTCCAACTGTTGCTTAAAACTCCAGCTTGCCAGATCTTGGCAAGAGAGGCTGCATCTGAGACAGACCCCAGCCACCCCCTCTCCCCGATTTATTTAGCCAGCCTCTACCGTTCTATTCCATTCATCTCAGGTACAAGTTTGGACTCCCAAAGCGGCAGCAGTAATACTGACTCTGGCGACCTCCACTCACAAGTCTGGTTTAAAAGACTCAGCTTCTTGGAGTCATGGGTTTCTCATCGCCTGTTGCTGTGCAAGTCGGCCCTGAAAGCTTTCTAATCACTCCCGTCTTCCTTCTTCCTTCTAGCAGCTGAATGAAGCGAGGCAAAGTGGACTTCGGCTCTTGGTAAACAAGCTCTCATTATTATAATCATTTTACAGCCAAACGAACTGAAGTAGAAGAAAGTGACTCACCCCTCCAGGGACCTGTCAGGTCGAGGCCAGTCCTGGGACAGGCATGTCACCTTTCTGCCTGGTTCCTTGAGTGGCTCCGACGACAGCAGGTCCTCCCTCTTGTGAACGTTTTTTGTCTTTACTAAGAGGTAAGAGCCAGTGGGGCGGGTCTGTGTCTGGGTCCTGGGAAGGTCTCTGAATATTTCCGTAATTATCTTTGTATGACCAAGGATTTTACAAGTTGGATAGAAAAATCTCTATTCCAGCCCCTGGCTGGACGATTCAAGTTATTTAAATTTAAAATTTGTTCTTTGAGCATCTTGTCTCCCTGCCCAGCACTGATTTTTTTCTCTTAGTCGTTCAAACTCTTTAAAGCATTTTGAAGATCATAAACATCTTTTGTTGAAAAGAGAAACTAATTTACGGGAAGTAAGAAACCAGAAGAGAAGAACTGTATTCCCAGGCTCTTGGTAACTGTTTTTAAAGAGAATTAGAAACAATGCTCTGTGTCTCGACTTTCACAAGAGTAACCAAGGAGAATAAAAATAATCTTTCTTCTTTTTCTAGGAAGGTGTTCACAGTGAGACTGTGTGTTTCAGTCACTCACAGGGTTGTCCTGTAACCAATTCCAGGGGAGGGCCTTCCCCTTGGAAAACAGGGGGTCTCACAGAGACGCTGCAGAAGCTTTGCTGATGCCTACAAAGCAGGCGTGGACGCCTCCACCAAGGGCAGTGAATGTGCCCGGACACAGGAGGGCAGCTTGGCTGTTACAAGCTCCTCCTCCCCACCGATGGGAAACTGCCCCTTCACCCCCCACCCGCTGCCCTCACCTGACCCCTCAGGCCATCCAAAAAGTTACCGCCTGCCTCCTTCTCCCTGTCCCTTCTGAATGATGCTCCTCGGGCCTTGGGGCTGCTGCCTGGAATACGGCTAAGAAGGGAGAGGGGTAGCCCCCAAGGTCATTCTCAGAAGCATGTGTCTTTTAAGCTCCTAACACTTGAAAAGCGCCACGTAGTTGGTAGTCACAGACGGCACACGTGTGCAATGACCCACCTAAGTGAAGAAGCCCCATAAGCCACATCGGCCCTGAACACAGAGGACACCATGGAGGGAAGTCACACCCTCCAGGCCTCCCTCGGGTTTACTACATGTGAGCACCTGAGTTTAGAGCTCTCCTTCCCGAAGTGCTCTGGCCACAACGGGGTGTGTGTGTGTGTGTGTGTGTGTGTGTGTGCGCGTGTGCGTGCGCGCGCGCTCCAGCCGTGTCTGACTCTTTGTGACCCCAGGGACTGTGGCCCGCCAGGCTCCTCTGTCTGTGGGATTTCCCAGGTGAGAACGCTGGATGGGTTGTCATTTCGAGCCAGGGATGGAAACTGTGTCTCTTGCACCATCTTCTACACTAGCAGGCAGATTCTTTACCACTTTGCCACCTGGGAAGCCCCAGAAGTGTCTGCATTGGTGGTTCATTTTAACTGAAGGTTTATAATCTGGTAGGACCTGGATGGAGTCCACACTGAAGATACAATAGATGAAGTAACACAAATTTTTTTTTTTTTAAGTGAGTAAACTGTTTCCAGAGACCCTCAGTCAAGAATTTATGTCCAAGTGGTTTCTTAGAGGTGGCTTCACGATGCACTGGTCAAGGAGAGGGTGTGACACAGGGGAGGAAGGGCAGCCAGTACAAAGTGCAGCATTAAGCAAGCAGCCAGGGGCAAATGGACTGCAGCGCTCCAGGGTTGGGAGCTCTGAAAGCCAGTGTAGACTAGCCTGGGTCCCAACTGAGGGGCCAGGGAGCTGGGATATTTGTTCAACTTCCCCCAGGTAATGGTGGAAAGCTGCCCCTAAGAGGCCTTGGGTCACCAGCTGCTCGCATATGCCCCTGGTGTGGGTAGAGTGGACTCTCTGAGCCAAAGAGAGCCTTTGGGTAAAGCTGGCAGTTGGAAATCAGGCCAGTGTGCATGGAAACACAGTACCCAAAGGAGACAGGAAGGATTGAACAGTGTCCCCTACACCTGGTAACTCAAACCAGGACATTTTGCCTAAAGTGTGGGTGTCTTGCTTTTCTGTCACAGGAGCTGTCATCCTCCTACACTGCTGGTGGGAATGTAAATTGGCACAGCCACTGTGGACAACAGTGTGGAGGCTCCTTAAAAACTGAAAACACAGTTACCATATGACCCAGTACTCCCACTCCTGGGCATGTATCTGGAAACGACAAAAACTCTCTCATTTAAAAAAATACATGCACCCCAATGTTCATTGCAGTACTATTTACAAAAGTCAAGACTTGGAAGAAAACTAAATGTTCATCAACAGAGGAATCAATTAGATAGGCTATAGATATCAATACAATGGAATACTACTCAGTCACAAAAAAGAATGAAATAATGCCACTTGAAGTAACATGGATGTTGATCATCTTACATCATCAGATCATCACACTAAGTGAAGTAAGCCAGAGAAAGACAAATATCATATGATATTTTTTATACATGGAATCTAAAATATGATACAATGAACTTATTTACAAAACAAACAGACTCACAGACACAGAAAACAAACTTATGGTTATCAAAGAGAAAGCGGGAGAGGAATAAATTCACAAATTATCTGTGGATTGACAGTTATACCCTACTATATGTAAAACAGATAACCAATAATAAACAATCAGGAGGACCTACTATACAGCACAGGGAACTATATTCAGTATATTGTAATGACCTATAATGGAAAAGAATCTGAAGAAAATAGCTGAATCACTTTGCTGTACACCTGAAACTAACACAACATTATAAATCAACTATACTTGAATTAAAAAAAATCAAAAACAAAGACGATGGAATAAAATATATACTGATAAAGAAAAAGCCCCAGCAAGCCAGGACAGAACTTGTGGATGTCACCTATGGTAGGGGTTTCCTAGATTAATACAAGGAACAGAGGCTTTTGGACCGTCCGAAGGAAGATGCTTCAACTGAGGGGTGAGGAAGACAATCAAAAGGCATATTTCCACTTCTTCTATCCCCATTCCAAAGGTGCAAGGGGCTCTGCTGCCTGTGCCTTTCCACACTTTCTGCTTCATCATTAGAATATTTATCCTCCCCTTTAATCAGTGATATGCTGGAAAATATTCAACAACTGACTTTCTGGGGATTAAAGCCTCCAAGATTTAGCATTTGCCTACTTTGAAGGGGAAATACTCTCATCGGTTCAGTTCAGTTCAGTCTGACTCTTTGCAACCCTGCGGAGCACAGCACGCCAGGTTTCCCTGTCCATCACCAACTCCTGGAGCTTGTTCAAACTCATGTCCATCGAGTCAGTGATGCCATCCAACCATCTCATCCTCTGTCATCCCCTTCTCCTCCCACCTTCAATCTTTCCCAGCATCAGGGTCTTTTCCAGTGAATCAGTTTTTCCAATCAGGTGGCCAAAGTGTCGAAGTTTCAGCTTCAGCATCAGTCCTTCCAATGAATATTCAGGGCTGATTTCCTTTATGATGGACTGGTTGGGTCTCCTTGCAGTCCAAGGGACTCTCAAGACTCTTTTCCAACACCACAGTTCAAAAGCATCAATTCTTTAGTGCTCAGTTTTCTTTATGGCCCAGCTCTCACATCCATACATGACTACTGGAAAAACCATACATTTGACTACACAGACTTTTGTCAGCAAAGAGATTTCTCTGCTTTTTAATATGTTGTCTAAGTTGGTTATTACTTTGCTAGCGTGTGAGACGAGTGCAATTGTGCGGTGGTTTGAGCATTCTTTGGCGTTGTCTTTCTTTGGGATTGGAATAAAAACTGACCTTTTCCAGTCCTGTGACCACTGCTGAGTTTTCCAAATTTGCTGACATATTGAGTGCAGCACTTTCACAGCATCATCTTTCAGGATTTGAAATAGCTCAACTGGAATTCCATCACCTCCACTAGCTTTGTTTGTAGTGATGCTTCCTAAGGCCCACTTGACTTCACATTCCAGGATGTCTAGCTCTAGGTAAGTGATCACACCGTCGGGTTTATCTGGTTCTTGAAGATCTTTAATGTGTAGTTCCTCTGTGTATTCTTGCCACCTCTTCTTAATATCGTCTGCTTCTGTTAGGTCCATACCATCTGTCCTTTACTGTGCCCATCTTTGCATGAAATGTTCTCTTGGTATCTCCAATTTTCTTGAAGAAATCTCTAGTCTTTCCCATTCTGTTGTTTTCCTCTATTTCTTTGCATTGATCACTAAGGAAGGCTTCCTTATCTCTCCTTGCTATTCTTTGGAACTTTGCATTCAATCGGGTATACCTTTCCTTTTCTCCTTTGCCTTTTGCTTCTTTTCTTTTCTCATCTATTTGTAAGGCCTCCTCAGACAACCATTTTGCCTTTTTGCATTTCTTTTTCTTGGGGACGGTCTTGATCCCTGCCTTCTGTACAATGTCATGAACCTCCATCCATAGTTATTCAGGTACTCTATCAGATCTAATCCCTTGAATCTATTTCTCACTTCCACTGTATAATCGTAAGGAATTTGATTCTCCAAGCCAGGCTTCAACAGTACAGGAACCGTGAAATTCCAAATGTTCAAGCTGGATTTAGAAAAGGCAGATGAATCAGAGATCAAATTGCCAACATCTGTTGGATATCGAAAAAGCAAGAGAGTTCTAGAAAAACATCTAATTCTGCTTTATTGACTATGCCAATGCTTTTGCCTGTGTGGATCACAAAAAACGGTGGAAATTTCTTCAAGAGATGGGAATACCAGACCACCTGACCTGCCTCCTGAGAAATATATATGCAGGTCAGGAAGCAACAGTTAGAACTGGACATGGAATAACAGACTGGTTCCAAATAGGAAAAGGAATACATCAAGGCTGTATATTGTCACTCTGCTTATTTAACTTACATGCAGAGTACATCATGAGAAACGTTGGGCTGGATGAAGCACAAGCTGGAATCAAGATTGCAAGGAGAAATATCAATAACCTCAGATACGCAGATGACATCACCCTTATGGCAGAATGTGAGGAAGAACTAAAGAGCCTCTTGATGAAAGTGAAAAAAGAGAGTGAAAAAGTTGGCTTAAAACTCAGCATTCAGAAAACTAAGATCATGGCATCTGGTCCCATCACTTCATGGCCAATAGATGAGGAAACAATGGAAACAGTGACAGACTTTATTTTTTGAGGGCTCCAAAATCACTGCAGATGGTGACTGCAGCCATGAAATTAAGACACTTGTTCCTTGGAAGAAATGTTACAACCAACCTAGACAGCATATTAAAAGGCAGAGACATGACTTTGTCAACAAAGGTCCGTCCAGTAGTCATGTATGGACTTGAGAGTTGGACTATAAAGAAACCTAAGTCCCGAAGAATTGTTGCTTTTGAACTGTGGTGTTGGAGAAGACTCTTGAGAGTCCCTTGCACTGCTAGGAGATCCAACCAGTTCATCCTAAAGGAAATCAGTCCTGAATATTCATTGGAAGGACTGATGCTAAAGATGAAACTCCAATTCTTTGGCCACCTGATGCAAAAAACTGACTCACTGGAAAAGACCCTGATGCTGGGAAAGATTGAAGGTAGGAGGGGAAGGGGATGGAATGGTTGGATGGTATCACCGACTCAATGGACATGAGTTTGAGTAAGCTCTGGGAGTTGGCAATGGACAGGGAAGCCTGACGTGCCACAGTCCATGGGGTTGCAAAGAGTCGGTCGGACATGACTGAGTGACTGAACTGAACTGAGGTTGGTTAACGCTTTTCTTCCAAGGAGCAAGCATCTTTTAATTTCATGGCTGCAGTCACCATCTGCAGTGATTTTGTAGCCCAACAAAATGAAGCCTGTCACTGTTTCCACTGTTTCTCTGTCTATTTGCCATGAAGTGATGGGACTGGATGCCATGATCTTAGTTTTTTGAATGTTGAGTTTTATGTCAACTTTCTCACTCCCCTCTTTCACTGACAGTGGCCAATTTCAAATTACCAACATGATATCAGTGAGCTTGCAGAATTCATGAAAATTAAGTCAACTCTAGTGAGCAGAGCAAACTGACTCCAGCTCCCACTGCACCAACTTCACCCATTCTCCACCACCCATTCACCATCTGAAGAGGTTGCTTTCACTTGATTCTTCAGATGCAGAAGTCATACGGGACAGCAAAAGTAAGAAATAAGGTTCCCAGATGGAAACCAGTGCTTTATCCATTAAACCACATTATTTGTTCCTACTAAGACACGAACTATTTCTGGTTATCATCTTCACCAAGTTAAGCGGTAGCATCAAGAACACTGAAAGAAGCCATACGCTCAGTCTGCTATTTTCAACTCAGAAGGTTCCACATCCTTAGAGGTTGGACAGAAGAAGAATAAAGAGCTTCCTTTACCCAGCTGAACGCTGGGGATCCACATGCCTTATTCACAGTGATCTCTCCAGGACCTTTCACGGCACCTGGCACGTAAGTGCTCGATAGATGCGTGTGAGATTTTACAGACACATCATAGAGTCTGGAAGGGTTTTTAGGGAATGGCTTCATCCAAGAATAAGAATTCAGGAAGAACACAGCCTCAGGAACAACACAGAAAGTTTGGATGCCAGGAACATGCACGGTTGACTCATGCACGCTCTTTACACGGCCCTGAAATACAAGGTGTTCGTTTATGGGGTCCATGTGTTCTCTGTGGCTGGATCTCTCTTTCAAAGTACATGATCTGAAAGCCTCTCCTTTCTCTGTAACATACAGACCTGCCATTGTCTCCACATCCTCAGCCACTCATACTTCTCAGATCTTTCATTTCTGCACAAATCACAATCCTTGAGAGGCCTCCAGGTATATGTCCAAGCCAGCACAGCTTTGCTGGAGACCACAAAGCAAAAGAAATCCACAGAAAGCTGTCAAACACCCAACAAAATAAAACTGACTGAGCAAGTAGGCTTCTCTGTGTGTCTGTGCATGTACCCGGATCACGTGTTATGGGGATTAGACACTTAACATTCCCATCCTTGCTCTTAGCAAGTGGGCTGGAGAATAGCAAAGCCTTCTCTGGAAATATCCTCCTGATTTTGCACATTCCATGTGGGGTGCTGAGTGGAAGCACACCATCCAATACCAAAGTAACAAAACACTTCTACACAGAGTAAGTGCCCTACTGGGAAAGATTGAAGGTAGGAGGGGAAGGGGATGGAATGGTTGGATGGTATCACCGACTCAATGGACATGAGTTTGAGTAAGCTCTGGGAGTTGGCAATGGACAGGGAAGCCTGACGTGCCACAGTCCATGGGGTTGCAAAGAGTCGGTCGGACATGACTGAGTGACTGAACTGAACTGAGGTTGGTTAACGCTTTTCTTCCAAGGAGCAAGCATCTTTTAATTTCATGGCTGCAGTCACCATCTGCAGTGATTTTGTAGCCCAACAAAATGAAGCCTGTCACTGTTTCCACTGTTTCTCTGTCTATTTGCCATGAAGTGATGGGACTGGATGCCATGATCTTAGTTTTTTGAATGTTGAGTTTTATGTCAACTTTCTCACTCCCCTCTTTCACTGACAGTGGCCAATTTCAAATTACCAACATGATATCAGTGAGCTTGCAGAATTCATGAAAATTAAGTCAACTCTAGTGAGCAGAGCAAACTGACTCCAGCTCCCACTGCACCAACTTCACCCATTCTCCACCACCCATTCACCATCTGAAGAGGTTGCTTTCACTTGATTCTTCAGATGCAGAAGTCATACGGGACAGCAAAAGTAAGAAATAAGGTTCCCAGATGGAAACCAGTGCTTTATCCATTAAACCACATTATTTGTTCCTACTAAGACACGAACTATTTCTGGTTATCATCTTCACCAAGTTAAGCGGTAGCATCAAGAACACTGAAAGAAGCCATACGCTCAGTCTGCTATTTTCAACTCAGAAGGTTCCACATCCTTAGAGGTTGGACAGAAGAAGAATAAAGAGCTTCCTTTACCCAGCTGAACGCTGGGGATCCACATGCCTTATTCACAGTGATCTCTCCAGGACCTTTCACGGCACCTGGCACGTAAGTGCTCGATAGATGCGTGTGAGATTTTACAGACACATCATAGAGTCTGGAAGGGTTTTTAGGGAATGGCTTCATCCAAGAATAAGAATTCAGGAAGAACACAGCCTCAGGAACAACACAGAAAGTTTGGATGCCAGGAACATGCACGGTTGACTCATGCACGCTCTTTACACGGCCCTGAAATACAAGGTGTTCGTTTATGGGGTCCATGTGTTCTCTGTGGCTGGATATCTCTTTCAAAGTACATGATCTGAAAGCCTCTCCTTTCTCTGTAACATACAGACCTGCCATTGTCTCCACATCCTCAGCCACTCATACTTCTCAGATCTTTCATTTCTGCACAAATCACAATCCTTGAGAGGCCTCCAGGTATATGTCCAAGCCAGCACAGCTTTGCTGGAGACCACAAAGCAAAAGAAATCCACAGAAAGCTGTCAAACACCCAACAAAATAAAACTGACTGAGCAAGTAGGCTTCTCTGTGTGTCTGTGCATGTACCCGGATCACGTGTTATGGGGATTAGACCCTTAACATTCCCATCCTTGCTCTTAGCAAGTGGGCTGGAGAATAGCTAAGCCTTCTCTGGAAATATCCTCCTGATTTTGCACATTCCATGTGGGGTGCTGAGTGGAAGCACACCATCCAATACCAAAGTAACAAAACACTTCTACACAGAGTAAGTGCCCTATGAACAATGTATTTAATTCTATCTCACAGTCAGAATCGGTATTATCAAGGGAGATACATATACAAATAAACAGTTGCTCTCCAAAATAATTTAATATTTTATGTTGGCTACCGAAGAATCATGGAAACCCACAGAGCTCAGTAAGGTTCTCAGGGATGTCTGCTGCCATCATCAAAAAGATGGTTTTTGTTTGAAATTGTGCCTCTGAAGTTCAGGCATGTTTAAAAGTCTCTCTCTCAGCTGGCCAGGCACTTCTGCAGTTTTGCTGGGAGAGATAAGCACATACAATTGGGGCATTTCACAAATCCAGCTTCATATTCAGTATGACTGGGTTTGGCACAGGCTACAACTACCAGAGTTTCTGCAGGCTCTATTTGAAGCTTAGGGGTTTCCTCTCAAAGGTCTACCCCTTCCTTTCTTCTTGGGCAGTGTCTGACTGATGTGAGGGCAGGGAGGCCAGGCAGGCAGGCGCAGTGAGCATGGAGAGCAGGGAGACGGGGGGAAGGCATAGCCGGATCACCCTTTCTCATCCGGAGTGTTTGCGTGAGAGGACACACGTCAGAGGGAGAGAGCTTTGGGTCATAATGACAGCCTTGGGCCCAGACCTCTGGGAAAAGAGGAGCAGAGGCACTGAGGTCAATGGACCCATGGACGGAGCATCTGAGTGGACAGTGCAGACAGCGTGCCATTGCCCTTGTCTGGGCTCTCATTCTTCCAAGGGGGTGCTGGGTGGACACCAGTCATTTCAGAACCTGGGACGAGAGGACAAATGGAGACTCATACTTTGTGTCTGAATTTTTTTAAGTTGAACGTCAAAACGACAAGACGAATTGTAAAACGTGTTCTTCTATCCTCCTACCGTGGCAGATGGACCGTGTAAGGACTTGGAAAGCCTGGCTGCGATTTAAATTCTTCAGACTCCTCAGGGTTCTGTGTTGACTGCGAGGACACGGGGCCATCCTGAACCTACCTCCCCGGCTTGTCACCCTACTTTTCCCTGGGATGGCTCAGTGGACACCCTAGCCTTCCTATCCAGTTCAGTTCAGTTCAGTTCAGTCACTCGGTCGTGTCTGACTCTTTGTGACCCCATGAATCGCAGCATGCCAGGCCTCCCTGTCCATCACCAACTCCTGGAGTTCACTCAGACTCACGTCCATCGAGTCAGTGATACCATCCAGCCATCTCATTCTCTGTCGTCCCCTTCTCCTCCTGCCCCCAATCCCTCCCAGCATCAGAGTCTTTTCCATGAGTCAACTCTTTGCATGAGGTGGCCAAAGTACTGGAGTTTCAGCTTGAGCATCATTCCTTCCAAAGAAATCCCAGGGCTGATCTTCAGAATGGACTGGTTGGATCTCCTTGCAGTCCAAGGGACTCTCAAGAGTCTTCTCCAACACCACAGTTCAAACGCATCAATTCTTTGGTGCTCAGCCTTCTTTACAGTCCAACTCTCGCATTCATACATGACTACTGGAAAAACCATATCCTTGACTAGATGGACCTTAGTTGGCAAAGCAATATCTCTGCTTTTGAATATTCTATCTAGGTTGATCATAACTTTTCTTCCAA
This sequence comes from Madoqua kirkii, assembly GCA_006408675.1. NCBI lineage: Eukaryota > Metazoa > Chordata > Mammalia > Artiodactyla > Bovidae > Madoqua > Madoqua kirkii. The sequence goes on along the minus strand of SJYC01122358.1, from coordinate 28,781 downwards.
GAAGTAAGCGTCTTTTAATCTCATGGCTGCAGTCACCATCTGCAGTGATTTTGGAGCCCCAAAAAATAAAGTCTGACACTGTTTCCACTGTTTCTCCATCTATTTCCCATGAAGTGATGGGACTGGATGCCATGATTTTCTGAATGTTGAGCTTTACGCCAACTTTTTGGCTCTCCACTTTCACTTTCATCAAGAGGAACTTTCATCAAGTTCCTCTTCACTTTCTGCCATAAGGGTGGTGTCAGCTGCATAATGAGGTTATTGATATTTCTCCCGGCAATCTTGATTCCAGCTTGTGTCTCTTCTAGTCCAGCGTTTCTCATGATGTACTCTGCATAGAAGTTAAACAAGCAGGGTGACAGTATACAGCCTTGATGTACTCCTTCCTATCCAAGCCCTGTCCATCTCTCATTCCCTCCCAAACTCTGCAGCCTATGGCGACGTACTAACGCAGTTGGTACAACTAAAGCACTAACTATGTATCCAGAAGCAGGGCCAGCCCTCGGGCAGAAGGACGTGGGGAGCCTGTGCATGAGGGTAGGGGGCGTGCGGACAGGGATTCCGAGGGCAGAGAGTCTGGAGCCAGAGGTGGCAGGGGATGGGGTCTCTGGATAGGCATGGCCTTAAATCCTGTAGACTTCTCCTTCCACAGGAGGGATGAGGTTAGAGGGGCACTAAGGTCACTACTGGAGGGCAGCTGGGTCATCCTAGGACCCCTGAGAGGATGGACACGGATTCCACCACTGCTCTGAGGTTCTATCACCCTCACGCAACCATTTTTTTTTTTGCAGGAGATTAAGCTCACCCCAAGTGACCTGGTTATACCCCTGTGGCATTGGAGAAAATGGACAGGCTTGGAGTCAATAGTCCTGAGGCTTCCTAGTCGCTCTTGAGCTTTTAATTCCAGTTTATGAGGCCAGGCTCTCTCCCTCACAGCAGCCCAGCTGTGGTGCTCCTTTTCTGCTTTCTCTCCTTCCCCCTCTATCCTGAAACTGCTGCCTCCTCACCATGGTCCACCCTCCTGAACTCTGCCCCTGATCCCCCAGTCCTGCCTTCATCCTACACCAGCTGCCTCTGCCCTCCCAGCATCCTTCACATGGAGGTCCAGTCAGTACTGATAAACACTCAACCTTGGGTCTCAGATCAAGGTCCCATATGCACTCTTGCTTTGGGGCCAGGGATATTTATGACCCTTGGCAATCAGCTTCTATTGACCTCAAGTTACTACCGATAACAGGACACTGGAAAATATGCCTGAGAATCCACCCAAGCTGGTTATCTTGGTAAGACAAGCTCTCCATCTCTTTGGATAGTTGTATCAGGTCTCCAACAAAAAGGAGGATTAGAGGTGAATTCTATTATCCTCCTGAGGACCTCACACTCTTGCTTTTGTCCAGAGGCTGAGAGTGTTTCCGTCAAAGCCAGGGAGATAATTCATGTCTGCTTCAATGCAGGGCCAAATCATCCTTCTCACAGTGCCCTTTGTTGTTGTGTGGTTGTTAAGTAGTGCTCAATTCTTTGCCACCCCACGGACTATAGCTCGCTAGGCTCCTCTGTCCATGGGGTTTCCCAGGCAAGAATACTGGGTGGGTTGTCATTTCCTTCTCCAGGGAATCTTCCCAACCCAAGGATCAAACCCATGTCTCCTGCATTGGCAGGTGGATTCTTTACCACTGAGCCATCAGGGAAGCCTTCATAGTCCCCTTTGGCCTAACCCAAATTGGGGCCGGGAGTCTGGCTATGACAAAACTATCTCCCCGCTATGATCGAACAGGGCCCTAATCTGTCTGTGGCGTTTTGATTGACAAAGGATTTTACCCACATATCCTTATCTCACCTGCCTGCTAGGGCATCAGGGACTCCTCCATCTGTATACACAAGGCTCCCCTGCAGCCCGAAGCTAGTACTTTAACCAAGGCTTCATCACGAACTCTGTTCTCAGAGCGCGAGTGCCTCCTTTTCCTTCCTGCTACCTGTTTTTGATTATTTTCAGCCCCTCTATGATTCCATAAGGTGCACAAAAGGAGTAGACAGAAGTCAGATCATTCAGCTGGCAGGCTCGTGTGTGATTTCTGGATCACAGCTCTTTGTTTTCTCTGCTTCCAACTTAGGGGGAACAAAAACAAAGCAAAATCAAACCACAAAGTGTTTGTGGGGTCCTCTTCCCCTACCTCCCCACTCCCTTTGCTGAACTCAGAAAAATCTGTCTACAAAAAAGTACAGAAAGAAGCACCCCTTTTTGCTTTCTGTCTCTGAAATGCTGTCTTTCCATTCAACATTCCTTTCCCCTGAAGTCCAGGCTCCCCTCTCTTAATGACAGCACCAGGCTTGAATCCCCGCTTCACTCGGCCCATCAATCACTCCCAGTCCTGCAGAGTCTTTCGTCCAAACCTCTGTCATCCACCCCCCTCCCCGTCCTCCATGTGCACTCAGACCTTGGACTGCAGCACCTTTAATGGTTTCAGCATCTTGCTGCTGTCTGTGGTCCCCACTGTCTGTCTGCTCCCCTCCACTCCCAGAGGGATTGGTCCTTTCCAGCCTCCAGCTTCCTGTTGTTGCGCTGCACAGGGAGAAACCTGCTTTTAGGAATCTAATGTCGACAGTCCCTGGCTGAGTACTCAGGGCCCTTTTCACATCTGTTTTCAGTAGTGATGTTGTGCAGACTGGCCCTGTCCCTTCCGAAATGGAACTCCCACAATACTGGACACTGAGAACATTCCTGATCAGCAGCCCCCTCCTCATGATGTTTTCACACCTGAAATTTGCATGCCATAACTTCTAGCCACACAGCAAACCTGGGCCAGCAAGTTGATGAGTCCGAGGCTGATATCCGTGGGCAGGTGAGATGCTGAAGGTATGTGACTCCCGGCTCCCGGACCACCCAGGTGGGAAAGCTCTCAGGTGCTGTTCTGTGCTGTCTCCCAAGGTCCCTGTGAGATGAGGCTCCAATTGCCCCTAGGGAGATGGTTTGATCACACAGCCTTTTCCCTCCCCCTCTTCACGACAGGCTCAGAGCTGGTGCAGAGATGTAGGCCGGGGTCTGGGTCGCTGCCTAAGCCTCAGCCCTCCCTCCTTGCTCGACCTCCTGGTGACAAGTGACCAAAGGTTCTCTTTGCTGTGAATTTCCACTGCAGCCATGAGAGATCTGAACTTCGATTTCCTCTGACCAGTTGTAACAAGAATCAACCTAAACTCATGCCTGAGCCTCTCTGACTCTGTCTGGACCTTCCCTGCCCTCCTGCTAGGATGTTTGGCCACTGCCTGTTTCTGCTCTGTTTACTGGCTCCTTATTTGTACTCTGTGACATGCTGCAATATGCTGTTTTTATGTACCAGAGAGGTCACTGCTGTAATTTCCAGACTTTTCGATTCTTGCTCTGGTGGCATGGACAGAAGCGTCTGTGACACCCCCTGTAATGCATTGGGATGTCTCTGAGATATTAAAGTTTCATCCTTATAAAACCCTCCCTTACAAACTATCTGCGCTTGACTGCTTTTAAGGGCAGCCAAACCAAGACAATCACATCCACACACACACACACACACACACACACACACACACACACACACACTTACTTTAATGGCTGCTTCCCCTTCCCTATGTCCAGCCCCACTTTCCTGAGATCACCTCCCAGACACCTACTTCTACAAGAATCCTCGTCTCAGAGTCTGGTTCCCTATTTCTCCTAAGAATGATGCTCACTTGGTACTGAATTCACAATTAACAGAAACACTTTTGCCAATATAAAATCCACAAACATATTTTGAAGAAAATTTCTCTGACCCTATAAATAACCACTACTCTTTGTGAGCATAACTTACACTTTTCAAGTAAAAATGGAAACAACAGACCTATCTTGAAAACTGTTGCAAAAATTTGACTTACTTAAAAATAAGTTAAAATGTTACATTACTCAATGCAACAAATGATCAATCTATTTTGAACTGAGGATGTAATTTTTACTACCAGAGAATCTTTTTTTGGGGGGAGTGGGGGTTCGTCACTTGCAAAATAAATTCAAAGATTAAGAAGCATCACTGGATGATAAGTCCTCTCAGGATACCCACATACTGTGGTCCAGCTCTGCTCCCATGTGACCACAATTAGAGCTTTTAAGAAACTCCTCCAATTTTTCTCATCATAATCGCTTGCTTGTTTCCCCCACGGTAATGAGCAATTAATCCCACATTATAAATAGGCCCTTGGATCAGTGAGGGGCTTTTATGTTGTAAGGAACAGAAAACCCAATTCTAATTGGCTTAAGAAGAAACAGTCATGTCTCCTTATAGATGGCTGATTAACTGCAAGAGGAATGATAGTAATCAAATAGTGGAAAAACCAGACAGTGCCAGGACTAGGTGAGTGAGGTGAATACCTCACTGAGGCCTGAGAGATGCCATGTTTCTCCAGGCCCGAGATGAACACAGCCTGTTATAGTGCATCCCAACAGGAGGCAGGGAGCCTGGAACTTGTCATAAGGAAACAACATATGCTCCAGGACAGTCAACAAAAAACTGGCCTGGATTTTGCAAAAATATTGATGTCATGAAAGACGAGGAAAAACAGGAATCGTTCCAGATTAAAAGAGATTAAAGAGACCCAATGCTCCCAAAACTCACCGTACTGGACTCAGAGAAAGAAACATGCTACAGAGGGTCCTGGGCTTCCCAGGTGGCTCAGCAGCAAAAGAATTCAGTTGTCAATGCAGGAGACATGGATTCGATCCCTGGGTTGGGAAGATCCCCTGGAGGAGGAAATGGCAACCCACCCCAGTATTTTTGCCTGGAAAATCCCATGGACAGAGGAGCATGGCGAGCTATAGTCCATCGGGTCTCGGAGAGTCAGACACAACTGATAACACACACACACACACACACACTTAGAGGGTGTTACTGGGAAAATTGATTAAAATTGGTATCTGCGGCTTAAACTACTGTATCATACCCCTAAATCAAAGAGGATGTTTCTTATATTTGCTCATTCTAGTTTATTTTCATTTAAAATCTTTTAGGTTATTTTTAAGCTTTTTTAAAGTTAGTTTTGAAAATTGAGACACATTACTAATACTGTAGGAACTGGTGAGGCCTTGTCTTACCACTTTCTTTGTACTGTGATTTCTTTTTGGATGTGTTTTGCTAAGTGAAACTTGTTAAAATCTTTTGTTATGTATGTGTGCTATGTTCGGTCATGACTGATTCTTTGTGATCCTATGGTCTGTAGCCCACCAGGCTCCTCTGTCCATGGGATTTTCCAGGCAAGGATACTCAAGTGGGTTGCCATTTTCTAATCCAAGGGATCTTACTGATTCAGGGGTTGAATGTGCATCTCCTGCTTCAGCAGGTGGATCCTTTACCACGGCGCCACCTTTGTTAACTAAGACTTTTTTCTTGAAGACTTTCTCACAATGGAAAAAAAAAAAAAGATTAAGCTGCAGTCCTGGACGACAAGACTGGGGATGTGAGAGAAGGTCCCTGTTCTGAAGAACATTTGGAAAAGCATGTGCTCAAGGTTCGTGAAATCCACTGCTCTCACCTGGCTCAGACAGGATCCGGCTGCAGGGGACAAAGTGGTACAAATTGGCAAATCGGCATAAATGGAAAATAAGGGTTCTCTGGACTACTCTTGCAAATTTCTGGAAGTTTGAAAGTATTTTGAAATCAAAACTTAAAAAACAACTGAGCAGTGAAAGTGATCAGGTGACCTGGGGGGCCACGCCAGTGGCTCCATGATCTTAGCAGGGCCCTACTTCCCTGGCTCTTCTGTCTCCTGATTCTACCCTCCTGGGGTCAGCGCACCTGTCCTCAGAGTCACAGGTGGTGGACTGGCTGGGGGACTTCAGGCTTCACACCCTTCATAAGGGGAAGGAGGCCTGCTTTCCCGAAACTCTTCCTTCACATTTGGAAACCCTGTTCCATCACAGAAAATCTAATCAGGCTGCCCTGGCACTTAGGACATGAAGTCCCCTTACCCACCCACTATAGCAGACACCCCAGGTCTCCTCCAGTTTCACGCAAACCTTCATTCCCATTTCCAGCTCCCCCACGACCCCACCCTCATCTGCCACAACCCTGAATCTCTGCAACAGACCCTCTCTTTAAACTTGCCCCTTCACCACCTGGTAAACATTTTCTGTTCCTCAAGACTTGATTCTCGAAGCACCTCTTTTATGTGACCTTCCAGGTTCCCCCAATGCAGGGCCTCCTCTTTCCTGGGGGTCTCGACCCTCCAACAGGCTCTCGTGACATTATGAGGCGATATTTCTACTTATTGCCCACAGGCCCTGAGCTTCTGAAGGGCAAAGCTGGGCTATGGTCCAAGGTTCAGAAAGTGCCCACACCCCCACCACACGTGGACCCTGCATCACGTCTGCCCTGCCGACATCACATGCTTCCTGCCCAGTAGAAACCTGTGGAATGAGTTTCATGAGTGAATCTGTGAAGCTGCTTACAGCAGGGTTGGACCTGAAATAATTCACTGAAATAAAATGTTCTCCAATAAAATACATCTTAATTAGGTTGGGTATTTTACTCTGGGAAGGAAAACTACCCTGTTATTCAAGCCACATGGAACCACTGAGAAAGGCATCATTTAGCCCATACGTGGCAAGTGCATAAGTTCTAATTTCCTGTTTTTTTCCGAGAGGCCGCCGTCCCAGCCTGGGTCGGGCAGTGCTTGATCGCGGCCCAGCCTTGGCTCAAGGGAAAGACTGTCTTCAAAATATGGGGAAAAGGGAATCTCAGAAAAGCCACAAATCACAAATACCACATCATCAAACAGGCGGGACAGCCACGGTCGGCGGCCATCCCGGCAGCCTGGCCGGGGGTGTCGGCTCTTCACGCCCGGGGTGGGGGCCACACCAGACACGTGGACATGTGGTTTTCAGCCCCTGCTACCCAGGGGAGGCCCTTTCCTGGGGCACAGAGGTGCATCACAGCTGAAAAAGCAGACCGGCTCATCAGCTAGAGGACTTTTTCGGAGTGACTAGGGACTCATCTTCCTGAAAAATCTAAACAATCCCTGCACTTCACTCATCCTTCGTTTTTAGTCAAATCATGGCTGTTCAAAACCTCCCGTGGGACATGGCCACAGTTGCCCACGCATCCCGAGACTGGACACCAAGGACACAGCATCCTTTAGGGGGCCAAGAGCACACAACCCGAACCTCCTTGTCAGGCGCACCGGACATACCAAACTGAGGGGAGCTCAGCAAAAACCAGCCTGAGCCCTTCAGAAATGTCAGGGTCTTAAACAGAAAGGCTGAAGCCATTTCAGGTCAAGAGAGAAAGGACAGATTTAAATGCAACGTGTGGTCCGGGGCTGGATCTGACTCTAAAGGATAAAAAGAAAAGGGCTCTAAGTGGCATTCCAGGGGTAACTGGTGAAACCAGAATATGGGCTAGAGGTTAAAGTACTGGATCAGCATTAAGTTTCCTGCATTTGACCACTGCAGTAAGGCGACATGAGAATGACCTTGTTCTGAAGGACACACTCACGTGTTAAGTAGCACACTGACTCTCAAATCACTTAGAAAAAGGAGTGCAAGTGTATGTGAGTGTGTGTAAGACATGATGAAAAACTGATGTGGAAATATGTTAAAAATGTATTAATCTGGGTAAATAAACGGCATACTAGTATTCTTTGTACTATACCTGCAATGTGTATAAAGTTTGAAATCTTTTTAAACTGTGGAAGTGCATTCCACTGCCTCATTTTATAAAATAAAATAAATGAGATTCTTAGTGACAGTGGTTTGGAAGAGCTCACCATGAAACACTGGAAAACAATTAAGCGGAGAGGGTGGGAAAGCTTTATTCTATCACTTATACAAAGAGAGAAGGCAATGGCACCTCACTCCAGTACTCTTGCCTGGAAAATCCATGGACAGAGGAGCCTGGTGGGCTGCAGTCCATGGGGTCGCTAAGAGTCGGACATGACTGAGCGACTTCACTTTCACTTTTCACTTTCATGCATTGGAGAAGGAAATGGCAACTCACTCCAGTATTCTTTCGTGGAGAATCCCAGGGATGGGGGAGCCTGGTGGGCTGCCGTCTATGGGGTCACAGAGAGTCAGACATGACTGAAGAGACTTAGCAGCAGCATCAGCATACAAAATAAATTAGTATGGCAGTACAGTTGAATTGGTGAGTGGTTTTTAAACATTTGACACTTGATATAAAGTGTATTTGTGGGTGTGTTTTATTATTCATTGTGCAATTTGACTATGCCAAACCCTTTGTATGGATCATAACAAACTGTGGAAAATTCTGAAAGAGATGGGAATACCAGACCACCTTACTTGCCTCCTGAGAAATCTGTATGCAGGTCAAGAAGCAACAGTTAAAACTGGACATGGAACAACAGACTGGTTCCAAATCGGGAAAGGAGTACATCAAGGCTGTATATTGTCCCCCTGCTTATTTAGGCTTTTGAAAGAAGATTCAGGCATCATTTGATGTGATTTTCCTTATCTCTAGTGTCCTTGCTTCCTGCTGCTGGAAAAATAATTGGTCTGTATGCAGGTCAGGAAGCAACGGTTAGAACTGGACATGGAACAACAGACTGGTTCCAAATAGGAAAAGGAGTATGTCAAGGCTGTATATTGTCACATGCTTTTTTAACTTATATGCAGAGTACATCAAGAGAAACACTGGGCTGGAAGAAGCACAAGCTGGAATCAAGATTGCCAGGAGAAATATCAATAACCTCAGATACGCAGATGACACCACCCTTATGGCAGAAAGTGAAAAACTAAAGCGCCTCTGGATAAAAGTGAAAGAGGAGAGTGAAAAAGTTGGCTTAAAGCTCAACATTCAGAAAAGGAAGATCATGGCATCTGGTCCCATCACTTCATGGGAAATAGAAGGGGAAACAGTGGAAACAGTGGTTGATTTTATTTGGGGGGCTCCAAAATCACTGCAGATGGTGACTGCAGCCATGAAACTGAAAGACACTTACTCCTTGGGAGGAAAGTTATGATCAACTTAGACAGCAATTAAAAAGCAGAGACATTACTTTGTCAACAAAGGTCCATCTAGTCAAGGCTATGGTTTTTCCAGTAGTGATGTATGGATGTGAGAGTTGGACTATAAAGAAAGCTAAGCGCAGAATTGATGTTTTGAACTGTGGTATTGGAGAAGACTCTTGAGAGTCCCTTGGACTGCAAGGAGATCCAACCAGTCCATCATAAAGGAGATCAGTCCTGGGTGTTCATTGGAAGGACTAATGTTGAAGCTGAAACTCCAGTACTTTGGCCACCTCATGCAAAGACCTGACTCATTGGAAAACCCTGATGATGAGAAAGACTGAAGGCAGGAGGAGAAGGGGACAACAGAGGATGAGATGGTTCGATGACATCATCGACTCAATGGGCATGAGTTTGGTTACTCCAGGAGCTGGTGATGGACAGGGAGGCCTGGCGTGCTGCAGTTCGTGGGGTCACAAAGAGTCGGACACGAATGAGTGACTGAACTGAACTGAATATTTAGGTGATGCTAAAAGCTTTAAGATGGGACCATACACCTCACTGCCCACTAGCATTCCTTCCATCACGTCCTCATCTCCTTTTCAGAAGTTAACAGAATTCTGCTGTGATTGCACAAGTTTATATTCTCACCAACAGTGTACAAGATGGAGGGTCTTCAAAAAGCTAAAAATAGAACTACCATATGACCCAGCAGTTCCACTCCTGGGTATATATTGCCCCAAATCCTCACTAATTCAAAAATATATATGCACTCCAATGTTCATAGCAGCATTATTTACAATTGTCAAGATATGGAACCAACCAGTGTGTCCATCAACAGATGAATGGATATAAAACATAAGATATATACACACACACACATAATGGAATATTAATCACTCTTTTCAAAAAAGAATGAAATTTTACCACCTGCACCAACATGGAAAGATGAAGACAGATGAACTTGGAGGGCATTGTGCTTAGTGAAATAAGTCAGACAGAGAAAGACAAACACTGTATGATATTACTTATATGTGGGCTTTCCTTGTAGTTCAGTCGGTAAAGAATCTGTCTGCAATGCAGGAGATCTGGGTTCAATTCCTGGGTCAGGAAGATCCCCTGGAGAAGGAAATGGCAACCCACTCCAGTATTCTTGCCTGGAGAATCCCTGGACAGAGGAGCCTGGCAGGCCACAGTCCATGGGGTCGCAAAGAGTCAGACATGACTTAGCGACTAAACCACCACATTACTTATATGTAGAATCTAAAATATACAACAAACTAGTGAATATAATAAAAAGAAACAGACTCACGGATATAAGGAATAAGGTAGTGGTTACCAAGGAGAAGGCAATGGCACCCTACTCCAATACTCTTGCCTGGAGAATCCCATGGATGGAGGAGCCTGGTACGCTGCTGTCCATGGGGTTGCTAAGAGTCAGACACGACTGAGCGACTTCACTTTCACTTTTCACTTTCATGCACTGGAGAAGGAAATGGTAACCCATTCCAGTGCTCTTGCCTGGAGAATCCCAGGGACGGGGGAGCCTGGTGGGCTGCCATCTATGGGGTCCCACAAAGTCGGACACGACTGAAGTGACTTAGCAGCAGCAGCAGCAGTGGTTACCAGTGGGGAAAGGGAAGAAGGAAGGGGCAACATAGGGATTCAGAGGCACAAACTATTAGGTAGAAATAAACTACAATGATACCTTGACAACACGGGGAATATAGCCAGTATGTCTTAATAACTATAATGGATTAAAACCTTTAAAATAGTGAATCATAATACTGTACACCTGTGACATATAATATTGTATCTCAGCTGTACTTACAAAAATAAAAATAAAATAAAAAAAGAAGTTACAAGGATTCTAAACTTAGTGTTCTTCAGTCCTCTATGTTTCTTTACATGTTTGCTACATTCATGGGCATGTGTATATTTTGTCATATTTTTTAAAAACACAACTTTTAAAAAGAAAGTTGAATTCAGTTTGTGTAACCCCTGAGAAACCCTCAAGAAATATTACAGTTTCAGGGATTCTAACTTAGAACCATTGGATGGGCTAATCTCTTAGGCTCTTCAGAGACAGTTACCTAGTGACCACGATTTCACACTCCTGGCAAATAACTTGAACATCATGAAATAGTCCATAAAACATGTGTCACAGCACATACCCAACAACGTCCTGGAACCAGAAAATACCAGTGAGTAGTAGTGACTTAGACATCTTTTCCTCCCTTTGTCTTCAGTGCTTGCAACCACACTATGTTATTAGATTGAAATTCACTGTGGCTGGAGTATTTATACCATGAAAATAGGCAAGACCTGCAGACAGGGTGTGGTAAACACAGCAAACCACTGAAGGCACCCAGTTCTAAGGCACCTTGGATGTAAAAGCGACAGTTTTTCAACTAACCTTTCAGATATTCAAAAGGGGGGAAGAAAAGGAAAAATGAAGAGCTAAACTTTGTTTAAGATTTCACAGCCCGGACAGACTAGTATAGAAAATGTTAAAGTGAATTCAGCTGATAATTTAAGAAAATGCTATGCAAAATATCCGGGTATAATCATCCAAAGTAATTTACAAATTACATTTTGTCTAGTAGAGAACAAGATTCTCTCTTTAAGAATTCTTGCCCTGAGGAGATACCTCCTCCTATACCTTTAGACCCAGAGAAGGCAATGGCACCCCACTCCAATACTCTTGCCTGGAAAATCCATGGACAGAGGAGCCTGGTGGGCTGCAGTCCATGGGGTCGCTAAGAGTCGAACACGGCTGAGTGACTTCACTTTCACTTTTCACTTTCATGCATTGGAGAAGGAAATGGCAACCCAGTCCAGTGTTCTTGCCTGGAGAATCCCAGGGGTGGGGAAGCCTGGTGGGCTGCCGTCTATGGGGTCGCACAGAGTCGGACGCGACTGAAGTGACTTAGCAGCAGCAGCATACCTTTAGACCAGAGCTCTCTGGATCACTTATCTAGACCATCTCTAATTCTTGAAACCAAAACAAAAGGGAAGGGAGACTTAAACAAAATTTTTTTTCCAACTGTTATTTACAATGAGAGTTTTATATTGTGATATCTGATTCATAACTAAGTTTGGAAAACAAAACTATAAGATCTCTTGGGTCTATTTGGATATGTCTATGTCTCAGTGTGTGTCTTTGTTTTTGGATATTGTTGGGATTGGTTTGTAAATGAGCTCTAATCTAATTGGCGGGAAAAAAAAAAGAGCACTTACAAATCAAACAATTCTAAATACAAGAGAAATTAACCTAAATTAATTTCAGGTTCATGTGAACTGGGAAATAATCAGTATTAAATACCTGGTTTTAATGTTTGCTTGTTGATCTAACTAATATAGACATGTCTAAGAGTCATTAACATTAAGCATAAATTTCCATTGGCCTAGGTTTAATATAAGTTAAATATTGTTATTTTGGGCTTTCTTGGTGGCTTAGACAGGAAGGAATTCACCTGCAATGTGGGAGACCTGGGTTCGATCCTTGGGTTGGGAAGATCTCCTAGAGGAGGGCGTGGCAACCCACTCTAGTATTTTTGCCTGGAGAATCCCATGGACAGAGGAGCCTGGTGGGCTATAGTTAATGGGGTCACAAAGAGTCAGACACGACTGAGTGACTAAGCACAGCACACAGTAGAGAACAACTCCAAAGGGTATGGGGTTTGGTTGCCCTGCAGGACAGTAACTACTTTGGTCTCTTAAATTGTAAGCCTATTTTAGCAGCTTTGCCTTTAATTGATTATATATACATTAGTCTCCACTTTTTTACAGGTAATAAGTAGATTTATTCAGAGAGAAACTCATTCCACAGACAGAGTGTGAGCCATCTCATAGGGTAAGAGTGGTGTCCTGGGAATTCCCTTGGCCATGTGCTGATGCTTTCTAAACCAGTGAAGTAATCTTTAGGTCATACATCTTCAATGTCTGCAAAAGTGCTATATTTTAAAAACTCTTTAACGATCACACAAAGGAGATACGGACTGAAACTAAAGATTTCAGTCACTTTTCCTTCTCGTCAAATTCAGGGCTGTCAGCCTAGAGGAGGAGAAACTTTGGACACGTGAGGAAGATTCACAAGGCACCGTGTTGGATGAGCTGTTCGCCTTGTTCATCAGAGCCAAGCCTCATAGTTCTCGTAACCAAGTCTAGTTATAATAAGAACCGAAGAAAATCTTAACCACAGATAGATAGATGTTTTGCCAAAAAGCCTGGTGCCTCTCTAGGCAAACTTCACCAGAGAACTTTAGGAAAGTTCAGCTTTTCACTGTCTGCTCCAGAAAAGAGGCCACGAGCCCTGCAAACTAAACAATGCCACCAAGATGGTCCACAGCCAGCGTAACGTCAGTAGTGACCGTTCCTGCCTGTTAGAAGCTGGTGAGGTTCTGTTACTATTGTTATTATCTGCTCCCCTCTCCCAGGAGCCTTTAGATGTTTTCCACTGACTTTGCTCATTTTTTTCCCCCATTTTCCCCTTTTCTGGCCATACCATATGGCAGGCAGGATCTTAGTTCCCAGCCCAGGGATGGAACTCATGGGCCCTGCAGTGGAAGCCTGGTGTCCAACCACTGGGCCTCCAAGGAACTCCCTCATTGAATGTTAACACCACAGATATACTGTTTATTTATTTATATGTCAGATGTATTTCTGTGATTTATACACAAAAACCATAGGATTTTGAGACTTCTCTGGGGGTCCGGTGGTTAAGACCCCACATTTCCAAGGCAGGGAACTTGGGAACTAGGACCGCACATGGTACACAGTACAGCCAACAAGAAAAAAAAATTTAAGTAGGATTTTAAAATTCCTCCCCTCCAAATACCCCATTTATTGTGAAATGGGCTTCGTGAATTTGATAGCTGCTGAGTTTGAGCTGTCAGTAGGGAAGTTCAGGAGTCAGGTGCTTCAACTGACCTGGCATTTCATGGGCAGATAGACATGGGAATGGTCAGCATACACACATGCTATGGATTGAATTTTGCTCCCTGAATCCATATGTTGAAGCCCTAATCCCACGTATGTCAGAAGGTGGCTATCTTTGGAGACAGACATTTACAGAGGTAACTGGGTTAAAATGAGGTTGTTAGGTCATCCCCAAGGCAATACGTCCGGTGCTATTATAAGAGAGTTAGGATGCACAGAGAGACACCAGGGGCGCACACACAGAGAAGACCATGTAAAGCGGCAGGAGGAGGGTGACCAAGTACACACACCAAGGAGAGACGTCTTGGAGGAATCCAATCCCACCAGCACCTTGATTCTGAACATCCAGCCCCCAGAACCGCAAGAAAAGTAATGCATGTTGCTTAAACCACTCAGTCCGTCTATGGCAGCCCTCGCTACCACAACATGCTAACTGTTGTCATGGAACAGAGATCTACCTGGGAGCTGACTGATCTCAAGACTTTGAGACTGTTCAGTGGAGCCAATGCTGCCAAGTGGGCAGAAAGGACAAGGCCTAGAGTTTCCCACTGGGTGTAGCAACACAAAGGAGGAGCTAAAAATTGGGAGGGGAAATGGAAAAGTCAGCCTTTTACACATATTATTCTACTTGACCTTCTTGTCCATCTTGGGATGGAGGTACCATCTACAATTAATGACTGCCACAGCTATGACTGGGCTTCCCAGGTGGCGCTAGTGGTAAAGAACACACTCGCCAATGCAGAAGATGTAAGAGATGTGGGTTCAATTCTTGGATCAGGAAGCTCCCCTGGAGGAGGCATGGCAACCCCCTTCAGTATTCTTGCCTGGAGAATCGCACAGAGGAGCCTGGAGGGCTACTGTCCACAGGGTCACAAAGAGTTGGACACAACTGAAGCAACTTAGTATGCAAGCACAGGGCTATGAGGGAAACCAGGTGTGTTAGACTGGAGCCCCCTCCTTCTACGGCACCTTCTATTCTGTTCCTGAGGGTGAAGGCCCAAGGGTGTCAGTGTCTCTGCAGCCTCCGCCAGCTCAGCCCCCTGGAAAGTGAGTGGCTACTTCATTTCCTGTCCCTGCCAGTTACTGTCTCCTAGGAGACTCAGCTCCATCCCAGCTGTCCCAACATCCTAAGGATGAAAGCCCTGGGAGCGCCTGGTGTGTGGCTGGACCACACTGACTCCCTCCTAAGCCCGCAGTCGCACCCTCTCCCAGCTCCTGGTGACTGAGTTTCAGCCTCCTCACCAGGAATGCACCCAAGCCAGCAGAGCTCCCCGTCCACCTGCACCCTTGTCTCCATTTGATATGCAAACTGGAAGAGTGCCTTTTGCTGGACACAGATGGTGAAGGGCCATGAGACACCCGGGTGGCGGAAAACGCCTGGCTGCGGTCGCTACGGTCTCGTTTCTCACACTCAATAGTCAAGATTCGGTTTTCCCCTTTGGCCCCTTTGGTCCTACTGTCCCCTTTTGGCTGCCAGGAGGGCAGCTTCAAAGGCCTCTGGAGTGTGTGTCCACTCAATCCTGCCTGCCTGCCTGTAAGTTCCCCAGGACAAGCTTCACAATGGAGCTGCCTGCTCCACTTCTCAGTCTCAGAAGTCCCTCTCAGTTCAGTGTATTATTTCACATCTCCACCTCCCAGCACCTGGCATGGTGGGGTGTTCCCATGTCTCCCCAGGACAGTCCTGCAGCTGCCACGGCCTCCAGGGACCCTCTCCCAGCTCTGGGGTCTAAACTCAACAGCTTCGATCTGCCCTCGATCCACTTTGAGACACAGAGTGGACATCAGTGATCCCGCCTTCTTCCTGCATGGCCTGTGGCTTCTGCCAGCTTCCTCCTGGCTCTGCCCACAGCCTGGGCAGCTCCACCCCAGTTTTGCCAGGGTCTAATTATGAGAAGCAGACCTAAACATTCATCCTGGTCTGTAGGAAAACAGATGAGATCATGGAACTATTGACATTGATCTTTTTTAGGAAAACTTATGAAGAATAGGAGAGGAGTCAGAAGATTAGGATTGGGAAATGTTATTTCAGGGGGAGATTTTATTTCCCGAATATGGTCAAGAAAGAAATACTAAGCTAGTGGGTTGTGCAGAACAGTGATGCCCAGGAGACACAAGCATGCTGCCCCTAAAACACAAAGCTCTTGACGTTTTAGTGTTTCTTAGCAATAGGGCAGGGGCTATGTTTGACTCCATGAAGGAATTTGACAAGCCTCTCAAAATATTCTAAGAGATACAACATGGGTGGGATGGCAACACAGTCTGCTAACCTAACCACAAAGCCTCTAGAATACATCTATTCTTTCAGGTCCTTGGACCAAAACCTAACAGTGTTGGGTCTCTTTCTGCTTCATTTCTGCCAATCAGCTGAATTCACCTTTGCAACTTGACCTCTGGAATACTTCCAGCCTCATGTAGATTCAGCTTGACCCAACTTTCATTGTCCTCTTGGAAGAAAATACATTGACTTCGGCATGCAGCTGAATTGTCGAGAGAAATCAGAGAATTGCAATGACAGGTGGGCAAAGATTTTTTAATAGGATATAAAAAGCAAGTGCTTGCAACCATCTCTATAGAACATTTAAAGGGGCAAACCATTAAAAAAGAGATAAACTAGACTTCATTAAAATGAAAAACTTTGAAAATCAAAAAAATTAAAAATTGGTATAACGAAACACATTATTAAAAAGCAAATATACACAGGACTTATACTCAGAATATATATTTTTAAAACCCTGAAAACCAGTAAGAAAAAAAGACAAAATGAATTTTTTAAAGGAGCAAAAGATTTTAACATAATCCTTCATGAAAGAGACTATACAAATCTAAAGCACATGAAAAGGTGTTCAATGTGTTCAATTTCAAGGTGTTCAATTTTCCTAAGGAAAATCAGAATTAAAACCAAAATGAGATACATCCATGTAAGCAGTTAAATAGATAAAATTTAAAATCATATCAAGTCTTCCAACAATGAGGAGCAACTGGAAGTCTCCTACATTGTTGGAAGGAGTAAAATTTGGTCCAATCACGCTGGGAAACTGGAATACCTACTAGTATTTATGTTCACTCTGTAACAAGTAGTTTTAGGTCTAGGTATACCTCTAGGATGGGGCTTTCCAGGTGGCACACTAGTGGTAAAGAATCTGCCTGCCAATGCAGGAGACAGAGACTCGGGTTCAATCCCTAGGTTGGAAACATCCCCTGGAGGAGGGCATGGCAACTCACTCTAGTATGGACAGAGGAGTCTGGTGGGCTATGGTCCATAGGATTGCAGAGAGTGGAACATGACTTAGCATGCATCTAGGATAAATGAGTGTACATGCCGACAAAAGGACGAGAATATCCATGGCAACCTAATTCACAGTAGCGCAAACTTCTAACAAGTATGCACGAACAGGAAAATGGATAAGCAAATGATGTTATTCACACTAAGAATAAGTACTCAGGGATTAAAAGGAACAGATTGTTGATATAGAGCAATAGAAGCCATTCAAAAAAGTGTATATACTTTATGCCACAAATCAGGCAAAACCAAACTATGGTGACAGCTATCAGAGAATCGGCTACTCTCATTCGGGAATAATACGGACGAAAGCCACCCGATATGAAGGAGACATAAGAGGTGTGGGTCCTCTTACACCTCTCGGTTCTCTTATGTCTCACGTGTCTCCACAGCGCTTTGTGGACTGAAACCTTGAGGCTACAGGTGTGTGATGCGAAAAGTTCACTAAGCTGCATACATAAGACTTTTATTGTATGAAAACTAT
The DNA here is from genome assembly GCA_006408675.1 of Madoqua kirkii. Lineage (NCBI taxonomy): Eukaryota > Metazoa > Chordata > Mammalia > Artiodactyla > Bovidae > Madoqua > Madoqua kirkii. Next base: position 11,114 of record SJYC01122358.1, on the reverse strand, counting down.
GTCTCAGTAAATATTTATTTTAAATGAGGGCAGATAGAGGCTAAGATACTCCAGGAAAGGCCTTAAAAGTACAAAAAGCAGTCTCTCTTCCTATTTCTTCTTTACTAGCCACCCTGAAGAGTCTAGAATCACTCCATTTGGGGTCCTAGACCCGTTTCTTTTTTTTTTTCTCATATCACCACCAACTATGAATCTTTTATTCTAGCTCTAATAAAATTTTTGCCACTATACGAAATGTGAAAATACCATGAGTCCACCTCTTTTTCTTCTTACTGAGATTGCCTACATCTTTTTAAAATTTATTTTAATTTTACATTGGAGCATAGTTGATTTACAATATTGTGTTAGTTTCAGGTGTGCAGCAAAGTGGTTCAGTTACGCATTCTTTTTCATATTCTTTTCCCCTTTCGGTTATTACAGAATATTGAGTAGTGTTCCCTATTTCTGTTGACCAATAACTGGAATGCTTCAATGGAGAAATACTAAATTTAACAGTCTCTAAGTCACCGGCGACCACAGAAGGTCCATGGTTTCACATACTACCCAGTATGCTGAACACTGCCAATTAAATCATCACATCATCTTATCCTTTAGAATTTATTTTAATTTTATTAACGGAGGTCTCAAGCTAGAAGGCTTATCTAGACATATGATGCTATTATATATAATTTTTCTGTATACATTAAAAAAATAAGGAAAATAATTGGTTGATATAGTCCTAAAACTCCTTCATAGACTGAATCTGGTCTTTCAAGAGCATCACTGTGCAAGACCTTTAAAAGAGTGGTCCCCACTCTAGTCTGTGGGAATTTCTCCTCAGCCTTCACCACCAACAGTGCCTCTGAGGCTGATATTTTCTTTATCTCATAGGAGGAATCAATGACAGGTTCTCAGATGACAACCTAGACTCTTAGTCCTTCCTCGAATTGTCCTGAAATGCTATGTGGACTGAAATGCTGAGGCTCCAGGTGTCCACTTAGGCCCCCAAGAATAACAAGCAGGTCTGCACACAACCAGGAAAGGACAAGCACTCCACGTTCACGTGGCCTGCAGGGACTACAAGATGCCCCCAATCTGTGATACCCACAACTTCAGAGACGTAAATGAATACATACAGTATCTTATCCTAAGTCACGGTCAGTGACTGACTGACTGGAGGGTTTTGCTAACACCTTAAATCTCAACAGGATGATGAGCCTGAGGTCACAGAGGAGTCATTTCACTTGTATCTCTAAAACTACCATCCAGTTATACCTAAAGAAAAAGTGGAGGTTCAGAGTGACCTGAGCAGAGGTTTCCAAAGGGTAGGACAAATAAGTTGACCACACTACTCCCACCTAAAGGGAGGTGGCCTCCTGGTGCCCATCATGGGTATTTTTCTGTAGAGGAGGTGGACACCTCCAGGAACCAGACCTGTATCCTTCAAGTCATTCAGATCATCCCTTGCCCTGTCTCCCGTGCCCCTTGCCCTGTCTCCATGTTCATAAGCACAATTTGAATTATGACCTGGTGCTCTAAGTAGGTTTCCTAGAAGAAAAGGACACACTGCGTGGATGGTGAGAATTACCGATCCACAGCATATTCCTCTTTCTTATTGCAAATCCATCTGCTGGCACCTTGGTTCATGTGATGGCTGTGACTTAGCAGGAGTCCATGTGAGCTGCAATCACCACCTGAATGTGCTAGCAGAAAGCAACTGGATTCAGCTATCCACCCCACCCTCAAGTCTTCATGCCTTTCTTCATCTGCACTCTCTGCTACCTGACCTTGCAGGTTCCCTCAGGAGAGGCAGAGCATACTTCCCTGCCCCCATGACGCTGGGCTTGGTTATGTGACACGCTTTGTCCAGCAGGATCAGTGATGTGGCCACCAGCTTCACAAGTACTTGGGCAGCAGGATTTGTGCCCTAATGTCTCTGTCACCACATGAGGACCCGTCTCAGACAGCCCAGGAGGCTGAAACATGGGTGCACCTGAACCAGCCCAGGCCTGGGAGCCACGCACAGACGAGCTCCAGACAACTCACAGCCGTGAGCGTGAGAAGGAAATGCTTGTGGTCGTGGGTCTTGAGTTTGGGGCACTTTGTTGAGCAGCACCATTGAAGATGACAGCTGACTGACACACATTTCCAGCCAGTCTCACTGCAGCTGTCACAGTGCCATCAATGACATGCAGTTATCCCACCTGGAGCTCTTGGGAGCCCAGGGCTCCCTGGCCCTCTGGGTCTAGGCAGCTGGGTAGGCCTCCCTGGGGTTGGAACTTCTTCGAGCTCTCTTCAGCTGTCCTTGTCTCCAAGCTTCACCTGTGTCTGGGACTCCAAAACTGCAAATCCTTCTTCCCTCCCTTGAACTGAACCTCCTTTGGCCCAGTATCACCTCTGCAGCATCTAGACATCTTCCCCCAAACCCACCTTGTCTGCTTCAAGGCTTTCTCTCTGTCCCCCTTGCTCCACGGTCTTCTGTCTCTGCCCTGGTCCCCGCTGGCTTGGAGGTCACTGTCAGAGTGCAGTGCCAATGGGATATACATATAATGCTGTATAATGGGATATATGGCACCAGGGGCAAGCATTGAGTGAGAAAAGTGCAGGGAGCATCTTTGCTGAATTCAGGTCCCCCCATCCGACCTCCTAGTAGCCTGTGCTGCACTTTCAGCCACATCTAGGACTATGATGCTGCAAACAGAAGGCAAGATGACACGGTGGCCAAATGGCCTGTGAGAACCATAGACTACATCACCCCTGACCAGGTATGCTATGTCCCCCGTCCAGAATCCAGCCAGAGTCCACACTGATGAAGAGATGCACAGCATTTCCCCTTACAAACTATCACCCTTAGGAGGAACGACAGCCTCCCCAGAGCCAGACAGATGTTTGGAGACAGTGAACAGCTCCGCCCTCCTCGGGGGCCTCACTTGATTCTGTGCTGGGCAAAAGGAGGGCTGTGGGATAGGGCTAGACCTGCTCAGAAAAAGACGTGGGAAGGTCCTCGCAATGTTAGTTTATGGGGAAGATCATCGATGATGTGGGATTAAAGCAAAGGTCAACAGCCTCTGTCCTTGGGTTCATTTTCCCAAGGGGCCAGGCTCACAGCTCCCCGGGGACGCCGTGTCCACAGCATGGCCACTTTCAGAGATCACTGAAATTTACTTTAATGAGAACAGTCACTTGTATAAAACCCAACACAGAGGCAGGAGGAGATGCAGGAAAAAGGGACTTGTTCCTTTCCGATAAATCACAAGGAACAAAGAGGGAAAACTTGGATCTCTAAAAAACTGTTTTGTTTTTTTTCCCCCTAGCCTCATAGATGAAACTTCACATTTTTCTGGAGGCTGCTGTTTTGCGGCATTAAGAGACTTGTATTTTAATATAAAAACCACACAACCCTTGCTTTTTCTGTGCTGTGCCATTCTCTGACTCTTGGCAGACTTCAAATTCTTCCTTTTAAAATGATTTCCTTTTGGAGGTCAGCTGAAAGGCCGGCTCAAGCACCACATTGATAGAATGAGCTCTTAAAAGCAGCCATTATGGGTCCCAGTAGAAAAACACTCCGTGGTGCCAGCCTTCCGAGACATCAGGCCTCAAACGTGGCTTTGTGTCAACGCAGCTGGATCCACAGGCGAAAAGTTAAAAGACTGATTTAAAAATGTTTCCACTTCTGGAGAGGGAGGCCCCTCTCCCTGCAACTGTGATGCCGAACACAAGCAAAGAGCTGGGCTAGAAGGCTGTTCCACCAGGGCAGCCGTGGACCAAACTTCCATGCCCAGGGCTTGACCTGTCTTCCAGGCTCTCTCCTTATATCCCAGTGGGCAGGCGGCACCCACAAGTGCCCTGAGAGCTGGTGAGGATCACAGTCCAGAAGGAAAAGTCACACTTTTCTGACTGCTAATACTTCAATAACAAAACCTTAAAACCGTTTATTTATTCTGCAGGCAGGACAAGTTCATCGGGAACCAGAACTTTTTTTTTTTAAACTGGCAGGCAGCTTTAATACAGCCTAAGATTTTAATACCTGTTGAATTTTCTTAAAACTCCTCCCAGGAGCTTGACTTTTCTCTCTGCAAGGCACTCCCTAAGGTAAGGACCGTCATACAGAATGAATGGACAGTAAGACAGGAGTCACAGATACTTAGGGCAAAAGCCAAATTATTTGGATGATTTAAGTGGTTGACCACTGGTGAAGAACTGAAAAATTGGTTCCACTCTTGTTAATAGAGAAACGGAGGCATATCAACACGAGTAGGAGTTTATTGGAGCAAAAAGAGATTTAAATTGGGCAGCACTCAGTCTGAAAGGTAGAAGGAGCTCCCAGGAGCTGCACAAAATGAAAGACTTCCCCAGGCAGAGGGAGTGGGATCCAGGAAGTCATACCAGGTAAAAAGGTGGGATGGTTACAGCAAAGTCATTTCCTTTGGGGAACAGCAGTGGTCTATCAGGCAGGCAACCTCACTACCCCTGATCACGTGATTCCTGAGTGTGACTGGTTTAAGATTCCATTTCTGGGAGAGCTAAAACTGTCACGAACTCGCTTGGTGAAGTGCGATTTAGCATCAGCAACTGCACTTGGGGGCCGGTTGTCTTATTAATACTCAACGTGGGAAGAGGACTGTTACTGATTGGTAGGGACAGACCACACATCTCTGACTCTTTTTAAGTCAGCTCTTTAATATAGGTATGCAAAAGTATGCCAATTATACACAAACAGCCGGACAAATTTTCAGAAAGTTAGCACACCTGTAAGCCAGCACACAGACCAAGAAACAGAATACCACCAGTCCCTCAGAGGCACCTTCATCCTCTCCTTCCTCCTGGCTTTTATCTTCTCAGGCAGGCATCAGCAAATCCCTGACTATGTGTGTAAAAAAGAGTTTTACTGGTTTGGTTGAATACAACCACACCCATTCACTTACATATCATCTATATCACCATGAAAGACATGGTGAGTAGTTGCCAGCCAAGACCTGTGGCCTGAGGAGCCTAAAATATTTACTATCTGGACCTAGAAAAAGTTCAAAGACCATTGTTGTAGGGTGGCATTGTCCAGTAGAATATATACTTTTAAGTTTTCTAGTAGCCAGATTAAAAAGTAAAAGTAGCCAGAAGATCTCAGTTGACATTTCTCCAAAGAAAACACACAGATGACCAATGGGCCCATGAAAAGATGATCAACACCATTAATTATTAGAGAAATGCAAATTAGAACTATCAACCAATATAAGGAGGTATCACCTCACGCTGGTCAGAATGGTCATCACCAAAAAGTCCACAAATAACAAAAGCTGCGGCCCGTGTGGAGAAAAGGGAATCCGCCTGCACTGTTGGTAGGAATGTAAAATGGTGCACCCACTAAGAAGTTTCCTTTTTTGTTTGTTTTTGGTCATGCCATGCAGTCTGGGATTTTAGCTCACTGAGGAGGGATCAAATTTGGGCCTTTGGCAGTGAAAGCACAGAGTCCTAAACGCTGGACCACCAGGAAATTCCCTGGAGGTTCCTTTAGAAGTAAAAATAGAGCTACCATAAGATCCAGCAATCCCATTCCTGGGCATCTACTGGAAAAGGTGAAAACTCTAAAAGACATACACACCTCAGTGTTCAATACCAGCACTAGCACTACTCACAACAGCCAAGACATGGAAGCATCCTACATGTCCATCAACAGACAAGTGGACAAAGAAGATGTGGTTAATATATACAGTGGACTATTACTCAGCCATGAAAAAGAATGAATTAATGCTATTTGCAATTACATGGATGGACCTAGAGATTATCATAATGAATGAAGAAATAAGCTAGAGAAAGACAAATATTATATGATACTATTATATGCAGAGTCTAAAAAATGATACAAATAAACATATTTACAAAATAGAAGCAGACTCACAGACAGAAAACAAACTTACGATTACTGAAGTGGAAGAGGAGGAATAAAACACTACCCCTGATCACGTGATTCCTGAGTGTGACTGGTTTAAGATTCCATTTCTGGGAGAGCTAAAACTGTCACGAACTCGGCTTGGTGAAGTGCGATTTAGCATCAGCAACTGCACTTGGGGGCTGGTTGTCTTATTAATACTCAACGTGGGAAGAGGACTGTTACTGATTGGTAGGGACAGACCACACATCTCTGACTCTTTTTAAGTCAGCTCTTTAATATAGGTATGCAAAAGTATGCCAATTATACACAAACAGCCGGACAAATTTTCAGAAAGTTAGCACACCTGTAAGCCAGCACACAGACCAAGAAACAGAATACCACCAGTCCCTCAGAGGCACCTTCATCCTCTCCTTCCTCCTGGCTTTTATCTTCTCAGGCAGGCATCAGCAAATCCCTGACTATGTGTGTAAAAAAGAGTTTTACTGGTTTGGTTGAATACAACCACACCCATTCACTTACATATCATCTATATCACCATGAAAGACATGGTGAGTAGTTGCCAGCCAAGACCTGTGGCCTGAGGAGCCTAAAATATTTACTATCTGGACCTAGAAAAAGTTCAAAGACCATTGTTGTAGGGTGGCATTGTCCAGTAGAATATATACTTTTAAGTTTTCTAGTAGCCAGATTAAAAAGTAAAAGTAGCCAGAAGATCTCAGTTGACATTTCTCCAAAGAAAACACACAGATGACCAATGGGCCCATGAAAAGATGATCAACACCATTAATTATTAGAGAAATGCAAATTAGAACTATCAACCAATATAAGGAGGTATCACCTCACACTGGTCAGAATGGTCATCACCAAAAAGTCCACAAATAACAAAAGCTGCGGCCCGTGTGGAGAAAAGGGAATCCGCCTGCACTGTTGGTAGGAATGTAAAATGGTGCACCCACTAAGAAGTTTCCTTTTTTGTTTGTTTTTGGTCATGCCATGCAGTCTGGGATTTTAGCTCACTGAGGAGGGATCAAATTTGGGCCTTTGGCAGTGAAAGCACAGAGTCCTAAACGCTGGACCACCAGGAAATTCCCTGGAGGTTCCTTTAGAAGTAAAAATAGAGCTACCATAAGATCCAGCAATCCCATTCCTGGGCATCTATCTGGAAAAGGTGAAAACTCTAAAAGACATACACACCTCAGTGTTCAATACCAGCACTAGCACTACTCACAACAGCCAAGACATGGAAGCATCCTACATGTCCATCAACAGACAAGTGGACAAAGAAGATGTGGTTAATATATACAGTGGACTATTACTCAGCCATGAAAAAGAATGAATTAATGCTATTTGCAATTACATGGATGGACCTAGAGATTATCATAATGAATGAAGAAATAAGCTAGAGAAAGACAAATATTATATGATACTATTATATGCAGAGTCTAAAAAATGATACAAATAAACATATTTACAAAATAGAAGCAGACTCACAGACAGAAAACAAACTTACGATTACTGAAGTGGAAGAGGAGGAATAAATTGGGAGTCTAGGATTAACAGATACACACTACCATATATAAACTAGATAAACCACAAGGATTTACTGTATAGTATAGGAAACTATATTCAATATCTTGTAATAACTTATAATGGAAAAGAATCTGCAAAAGTATATATGCATAAGTGAATCACTTTGCTTTACCCTTGAAAGGAACACAATATGGCAGATCAACTACAGTTTAATAAAAAAAAAAAGGAAAAAAGGAAAAAGACATATGTAAAATTAATCTCCATTTATCCAACACATCTAAAATATTATCATTTTAGCATATAGTCAATATGAACAACTGAGATATTTTCTCTCTCTTTCATACTGTTTCCAAGCCTTTGTGTGTTTCACAGATCAGTTCACTGCAGCTACACTCAAGTGCTGGACAGTCCTATACGGCCAGGGCCCACTCCGGTGGACAGCACAGTTCTGGAACACCTTCTGCTCTCGGAACCAGAGCTCCAGGACCTATTTCCACCGATCCCCTCTGGCTCACCCTATTGCCAGCCAGGTTCCTCCCCTTAAACTAATTGCACGCGCCATTCTGTATAAGCTTCCTTCACTCTTGAAAATATGAATGGAAGACAAACATCCAAAATCCTACAACTCTGAGCTGTAACACATCCCTAGGGCAAAGAAAGGTGAGAGAACTGCTTACAGTCTTTAGAGAAAGGGCAGAATGAGTTAGTGAGGAGAATCAGACTTCATCAGACCTTGTTGGGGGAAATGAGGCTAACAAACAAGCTAAAAAAAACACTAAAGATGTCAGAAGAACAGCAGAAAATGAGGACCTGATGAGCATCCCTTCAGGTATCTTTGGCAATTCAGCCATGTGATTATTCTATTGAACCATGAAAGAATGTTGACTGCAGGACAAGACACGAATTTAATTTTGGTCTACCTAATGTTACAGAAGCAAACGAGCAAAAGAAAAACTAACTAGCTGCCAATATTTAGCAATTAAGACATACCACTTACCAATGAATTTCTGGCATCTTTGGAAAAATGACAAGGGCCGGGAACAAAGTTTGGATGACAACAGTTGGTGGGATGGACCGGCAGGTGCCCCCCACCCCAGAAGGCGGGTGTGCTTTCTAACCGGCCACAGTCACCTTCTTCCAAGCTATCAAACAGCAGTTATGCACCTGCTGATATGCCTCCCTGGCTTTTAGTTTGTACTCTGTAACTTTGACACATCAAGATAACTTTCTGAAATTATGACAGGGTAATGCTGAAAGCAATGCAGTTACATCTACTGGCAATGGGGAAATCTTTAGCCGGGGTAAAAACTATTATTTATCAGGTTTATAGTCTAGTGTGGTTTCAATCTGGAGGGGCTTTGATCCTTTAGCTTATACTGGTAGAATAGTTGCTCCCAAATTCAGAGGCTGGTGATTTTTCTTATCCTTTAATCATCTGAGCAGCTTCTAAGAGCACACAACTGTGATCACAAACTCTTTCCAATCACACTGGCCAAACTGGAAAAACAGTCCGCCGACATCATTTCTAGAGTTATTGCCTCTTAAATTATTATGGCTTTGGAGCTAACACACTCAAGGGTTTAAATATGACAATTAGGAAATGAACAGTTTCATCTTTGGCATCCGCACTTCAGCTGCTTGTACCTTGAATTTTGTTCATTGACCTATGTCATGCTGTATTAAGTTACAAAGAATTTATGAGCCATGGCATTGCATGTTTTATAGACCTATGCAATGTATTCTTTATAAAGTCAACATCTTTTATTTGAAAACATTTTGAGAACCAAAATTTACTTGGTCAGAATAATTTTCTACCTCTAACAAGAAGTTCCTCTCAAAATAAACTCAAAGAAAGTGACTCTATTCTTCCATGTGGCTTGCTATTTTGTTTTGGAACATCCTGGTAGCCTAAATCTGCCTTTATCAAGCTGGACAGTTTGCAAAGGAGCAGCCTTACTGCTCTGAGCCTCAATTTCCCTGTATTTAGCATGGGGTAGAGACTGGAGTAGCCAATGTCAACATTACTTATTTATACCAGAATCCCTTTCTTCAATTTGTTTTTCTATGGCTTCACCACGCACGGCATGTGGGACTTTAGTTCGACCAGGGATCGAACTCCCATCCCCTGCCCTGGAAGTGCAAAGTCTTAACCACTGGGTCGCCAGGGAAGTTCCCACTTTCTTCCATTCACCAGAAAAGGGCAGAGCTGCCTTGGTGATGGGATGGGTGTTGGAGCCTCAGCTGGGACACCACCCACTTACCCTTCTCACAGGCAGCCCTGGTTGGTCTGAACACAAATGCCCAAATGACACGCTCATTCCTTTTCTAGGGTGCAGAGTTTCTGAACCAGTCATTAAAGTGGCCCAGGACAGCAGGGGCAGCATCACAAAGAGTTCCCATCACTTCTATCAGGTGCCTCAACAACCCTGGACCATCCTGTGATCCACTGTCCCCCATGCCCTTCTGCTCTCTGACCCTCACCCATCTACAAGCCCCACCTTCCTCCAGAAAGCTCTCTCAGACACCTGGGGTGTCCTGCCCCCATCTTGTTCTCCCCGGTCCCTTCTCCAGCACGGAGCACTTCCGTTGCAGGGACCTTACTGCAACATCACAAACACTTCGACAGGACGGCTGCACAGAGAAGGGACTTGCCAAGGGCCACGCGTCCCCATCACTGGTCCACTGTTCTCCACGGTGAGTCCAGAGCCTCCCCCCGATTTCTGACTACAGTAGAGTCTCAAAGGTTTTGACCTTTGAGGAGGTCACCTTCATCACATAATACATCCCTTTACAATGAGGGTACATCACTGTATTACCGGATCATCTTCCACAATAATAATTTTCAGAATAACTTTCTACTTCTAACAAGACGCACCTCTCAAAAGAAACTTAAAGGGACTCTATTCTTCCCCTTGGTTTGCCATTTTGTTCTGGAACGTGCTGGTGGGGTGTGGTAGCTGAACTCTGAATGAGAATAGAGAAAGGGGAGACCCTGCCTCTATGGGTCAGTTGCTCATTTCAACAGGGGCCTTTTCATTCCATTGGTTGGCAAACCCTGTGAGGCTGCAATGGTTACTCCCAGCTCTGAGTGAAGCTATAGATTAACTTCACTTTAATTGAACTGAAAGAACAAAGGCCAACCCGTGTTCAAGGCAGCAATGCCAAACAATCCTAGTAAAGTCCTTTTTTGAAAAAGTTGTTATGCGGTATATACAAGGGACTGAATATAACCCATATGATCAATGCACCTCAAAGCACAGACATGTTTTAGGGAATGAGAGGAGCCAAAACAGAATAAAGAAAGTCGGGTTTAAGCCCCATGTTGGAGATGATAGGAACATTTCTGAATCTCATTTATGTTTCAACAAAATACTTGCAGCAAATTTTAAGATTTTTAACCTGCGAGTTCCCAGAAAAATAAGGCGTCTTGCTGCTTGACTACTTTGGGGTAAGTCCAGGCACAAGGAGCTGCCCAGGACAGGACCTCTGGAAATGTGCATGGAGAAGGCCAGTGGGGCTCCAGGATTCTAGGGCTTTGAAGCTCGGTCTCTTGCTGCCCATCCTGGACAAAGACGCTCTCCTAGCAATTCAGGACTTGACTGGATGTGTAAAGATACCTCTGTAATGATCAGAAGTATTTCTGGGTTGGACTCAAGGGTGTGGGGACAGCATTCCTGAAAACTGTGGCAGGGGTGGGGAGGGGTGGGGGGCGGGG
>SJYC01122356.1:0-28947 GCA_006408675.1 Madoqua kirkii | reverse complement strand
ATTTGCTAGGGATTTGAGAAGAAATAATATAAATGCTTTTATAATTAATTCAAATAAATCAGTTAAAAAAAAACCTACTTAAATTTCCCAGTGGTGAAATTAGCAGAAGTTATGAATGGAAAATAAAAACCCATGAGAAAACAGGATAGAAAAGATATGTGCTTAATCTGAAAATGTTGAAACTTCTTAGGAATAAAAATGCAAATAAAACTGACAATTAAAGGCCATTTCTCTCTTGAGGAATCAACCCGAATTATGAAGGAGACAAAGCTCAAAGGTGTTGATTCCTCAGAGCCTTTATTTTCCCTTGAAATGTTTTCATTTTCTTTGAACAATTCCCCATGTTTATTGAGTTAAATTCATTCCCAATTATCTCCTTTTCTGCTATTAAATGTAAAGGCTTTCAGCTCAGCCAGAGCTAGATTAAAACCCAGCACTGTAACTTGTGGTGTGAATATGTGTGTGTATTCTCTGTTCTGTTACTTCACCTCTCTGAGACTCAGTCTCCATATCCATAAAATGGGGACAAATAAGGCTTTAAGGGAAATATCTGTACATGACAGGTGATAAGTGACAGTAATAACAATGGTGAGACAGCCATGACGACCCTGTCTTGAAATTCTCTGCTCCTGCTAAGTCGCTTCAGTCGTGTCCGACTCTGTGAGACCCCATTGATGGCAGCCCACCAGGCTCCCATGTCCCTGGGGTTCTCCAGGCAAGAATAGTTCCTCTAAAATGAGTATCTATTGCTTCCACAATTATGAGTCTGTTTTTATACTGGTGCTTTTGTTTTTATACTGATATGATTTATATACCTTCAGTTCAGTTCAGTTCAGTTCAGTCACTCAGTTGTGTTTGACTCTGCAACACCATGAACCACAGCACGCCAGGCCTCCCTGTCCATCACCAACTCCCAGAGTGCATCCAAACCCATGTCCATTGAGTCGGTGATGCCATCCAACCTTCTCATCCTCTGTCGACCCCTTCTCCTCCTACCCTCAATCTTTTCCCAGCATCAGGGCCTTTCGAATGAATCAGATCTTTGCGTCGGTTGGCCAAAGTATTGGAATTTCAGCTTCAACAACAGTCCTACCAATGAACACTCAGGACTGATCTCCTTTAGGATGGACTGGTTGGATCTCCTTGCAGTCCAAGGGACTCTCAAGAGTCTTCTCCAACACCACAGTTCAAAAGCATCAATTCTTCGGTGCTCAGCTTTCTTTACAGTCCAACTCCCACATCTACACATAACTGGAAAAACCATAGCTTTGACTAGACAGATCTTTGTTGGCAAAGTAATGTCTCTGCTTTTTAATATGCTGTCTAGGTTGGTCATAACTTTTCTTCCAAGGAGCAAGTGTCTTTTAATTTCATGGCTGCAGTCACCATCTGCAGTGATTTTGGAGCCCCCCAAAATAAAGCCTGACACTGTTTCCCTATCTATTTGCCATGAAGTGATGGGACCAGATGCCATGATCTTCATTTTCTGAAAGTTGAGCTTTAAGCCAACTTTTTCACTCTCCACTTTCACTTTCATCAAGAGGCTCTTTAGTTCCTCTTCACTTTCTGCCATAAGGGTGGTGTCATCTGCATATCTGAGTTATTGATATTTCTCTCAGCAATCTTGATTCCAGCTTGTGCTCTCTCCAGCCCAGCGTTTCTCATGATGTACTCTGCATATAGGTTAAATAAACAGGGTGACAATAGACAGCCTTGATGTACTCCTTTTCCTATTTGGAACCAGTCTGTTGGTCCATGTCCAGTTCTAACTGTCGCTTCCTGACCTGTATACAGGTTTCTCAAGAAGCAAGTCAGGTGGTCTGTTATTCCCATCTCTTTCAGAATTTTCCACAGTTTATTGTGATCTACACAGTCAAAGGCTTTGGCATAGTCAATAAAGCAGAAATAGATGTTTTTTTGGAACTCTCTTACTTTTTCCATGATCCAGCGGATGTTGGCAATTTGATCTCTGGTTCCTCTGTCTTTTCTAAAACCAGCTTGAACATCAGGGAGTTCACGGTTCACGTATTGCTGAAGCCTGGCTTGGAGAATTTTAAGCATTACTTTACTAGCGTGTGAGATGAGTGCAGTTGTGCGATAGTTTGAGCATTCTTTAGCATTGCCTTAAAGTTGCATAAAAATCAATAGAAAAAAATTTTGAGGGAAGGGGTTTAGGAAAACTACAGGATCTTACCTATAAATGAAAAATCAACTGCAGTGTCAATTTTAGTAACAGAAGAGAAACTCACTATCTTGTCCGATCATAATAGCTATAAAAATTAAATGAATCATGTAATTCAATAAACATAAGAACCATTTAAAATTAGGTAACCTTAATGGAAAAATGAAGAAAGATCTAAATAATGGGGAGAGATATCACAGTCTCCTCATTGGCAGTCCAGAAATACTCCAGATGACAACATTCCTTAATTTAATAAGATTTACTGTAATTCTGATTAAAATACCAACACAACCCTTAGGAATGATGCTGAACTGAATCAGCTGTTTTTCCAAAGAACAAGCTGGGAATTACAAATCTCTTCATAGTGCAATTTTTAATTTGCTGATTTGATTGTTGAGGATAAATCCTGCTAGCTTTGGTGTGATACTATAAGGAAACTGTCAGTTACAAATACACTCTAATTTTCTTTAACTGAAACTAGAATTTATCTGGAAGAAATGGGGAAGGAGGACAGGAAATCTATTATGTTCAGCAGTATCATGGTGAGGCATTAAATACATTTATTCTTTTTTTTAATACCTATGGTTGAATTTATTGTGATTTTTAAATTAGGTCTAACTGACATACAATGACAGTTTTAGTGGCTCAGACGGTAAAGAATCTGCCTGCAATGTGGGAGACCTGGATTCGATTCCTGGGTTAGGAAGATCCCCTGGAGGAGGGTACGGCAACCCACTCCAGTATTCTGGCCTGGAAAATTCCACGGACAGAGGAGCCTGTGGGCTATAGTCCATGGGGTCACAAAGAATCGAACATGACTGAGCAACTAACACTCAAGGATTCACTATTCACTTATACTGCAAAATGACCACAATAAGTCTAGTTAATATCCACCACCATACATAGTCACAGAATTCTTTTCTTGTGATGAGACCTTTTAAGACCTACTCTCTTAGCATCTTTCAAACCTGCAGTACAGTATTAACTATAGTCACTGTGCAGTACAACATCCCATAACTTATTTTATAACTGGAGGTTCGTACCTTTTGACTCCCTTCACCCACTTCCCACACCCCACACCCTACCTCCAGCCTCTGGGAACCACCCAAAGGTGGCTTCTGAGCTCGGTTTTTGTTTTAATTTCTCTATGTGAGACAGTATAGCATTTCTTTCTCCCTCTGACTTATTTTACTCAGCACAATATCCTCAAGTTCCATACAACATCCCATAACTTATTTTATAACTGGAGGTTCGTACCTTTTGACTCCCTTCACCCACTTCCCACACCCCACACCCTACCTCCAGCCTCTGGGAACCACCCAAAGGTGGCTTCTGAGCTCGGTTTTTGTTTTAATTTCTCTATGTGAGACAGTATAGCATTTCTTTCTCCCTCTGACTTATTTTACTCAGCACAATATCCTCAAGTGCCATCCATGTGGCTGGGAAGGCATTCACATTCATCCTTTAGTCCACTTTGCCCAGTAGAGCACAGGACGGAGCAGGAGTGTGCAGAAAGAAGGCCTCGTGGGATGATGTCACAGGAATAGGGCGTGGCCATGTTTCAACCTATGGCCTGTCCTGAACACGCTTGGTGCAGAGCTCAGATCTCCCTCTGGGTGTGCAGGGTGAGGGGGCGTGTTTGTCACCCTGGACAGCCATACAACCCAACCCAGGCCTGCAGCTTCCCGGCACGGTGCTCAGGCAGTGACCAGTGATTGGCAAGGGTCGCCCTCGGCTTCCATCACTGTGGGGACCACGTGGTGGTCCAGGCACCAGGCCAGTCAGGAGGCAGAGGAAGACGGGAAACCACCATTTCTAGAGTCTTTCCTGTGGTTTCCATGGGGAGGTACAGGTGAGGAGGGTAGGTAGGCTGAGAATTGGCTACCTTGAGTAATTTCAGTGGGCTCTGGGAATAGCAGCTGTCCCTGGTGGTCCATCTACTTCCTGGCCCTGGGGTGGTCAGGGCTGGGAGAACAGTGGTCCAGGGTGGGAGAGGCCCATAGAGGAGGTGGTGGGGTTGTGGGCTCTGGATGGGTCAGTCTGCATTTCAGAGGTGCTCTCACTGGGTGAGTGGTTTACCATTTCTGGGATGTTACTCAATTCAGAGTTAGCAGGACCCCAGATGTTAACACATCAGAATGCAGAAAATGCAGGACACGGCTGATGCACAACCAAGCTTGACCATCCACAGCACTCTGAGCAGCCCAGGCAGCTTATTATCAGGAGGGTCCTGATCAATCCTCAGTCATGCCTCTGCTGCCCACCTGCCTTTCCCCACATCCCTGGGGCCCCAGGCACCAGGTTTCTTACCTCAGTTAAGCAGGACTCCCAGGAAAGCCCAGCTGTGCCTTCAGACACGATACACTATACTACAGTGATCTTTCCAGAAGATCTGGCCCCACCCAAACCAACCACACATCCCCTCCAGCACTGCTCTTCTCCGTGCCTACTGTCTTCAAGGAAAGTGAAAGTGAAGTCGCTCAGTCGTGTCCGACTCTTTGTGACCCCATGGACTGTAGGCTATCAGGTTCCTCTGTCCATGGGATTTTCCAGGCAAGACTGCTAGAGTGGATTGCCATTTCCTTCTCCAGGGGACCTTCCCGACCCACGAATCGAACTCGGATCTCCCGCACTGCAGGCAGACGCTTTACCATCTGAGCCACCAGGGAGGTCAAGGGGCAGGTCCTGAATACCAGAGCTCTCTATAGCAGTGTGGCGGCACAGCAGGCACAGTAAGACCCCAAAGGAGAGCCACAGGGGAGGAGCCAGCTCTGCCTTTCAGCAGGTGTGCGGTGTGGGTGGAAGTAACACCTACCTACAAGGTTGTTGTGTGAATTAAACTGCATGAAGAGTGCCTGCACTACGGAGTTGTCATCATCATCAGTTATAACCCCTAGATGCTGCCTTTCCAACTTGTAACATTCAAGACCCAACCAGGAGCATCATCTTCTTAGAAATAAGATGTTGCCAGAGACACTGGTCAGAATTCCAGCTCAGCTCTGTGACCTCTGCAAGTTAAACCCTCGGTTTCCTCATCTGTAAAACGAAGATAAAAACCGTTTTGCTCCCAGGACAGAGAGGTTAGTCCAGGTCCTCTGAGATGAAGATGTGCACACAGGATCCACTGTGCAAAGACTGTCTTAGAGGGGGAGGGAGTGTCTTAGAGGGAGCTTCCCACTGTGGGGGGAGAGGAGGAGGAAGCAGGAGGTGGGGAGGATCACCCAGCCGGGATGCAGGTCTCATCCGGTGAAGCAGAGAGGGATGAAAGGAAGGGGAGAGGTACACCCAGGATGCTGTGCAGCCTGAGGAAGGCTCGAGAGGCCCCAAGGGCTGATGGAAGCAGTGATGACTATCATTAGGGGTTCCTTGTTTCTCAGCAATGAGCCTGACTCAGTATTCCTGCTGGGCCAGTCACTGGCTAGGAGACTTGGTGACAGATTACAGAGCCCAGTGGTTGGCACTGTGGTCAATCATGTCCCCTTTAGCTGGAAATCTGCAAGCCACCTTCTCATGGCCACACAAGCGTAAGGATGAAATGGATCAAAACAAGCTGGAGAGAAGGATAAATATGTGATAAAATAAGTATTGTAGAACATTCATGGTAGAATCTGGGCTTCCCAGTGCTAAAGAACCTTCTGCCAGTGAAGAAGACGCAATAGACACAGGTTCAATCCCTGGGTTGGGAAGATCCCCTGGAGAAGGAAATAGCAAACTGCTCTAGTATTCTTGTGGGCTGGAAAATCCCACGGACAGAGGATTCTGCTGGGCTACAACTGAGCAACCAAGCACACATGTAATGATAGAATCTAGGCAGTGTGTATATGGGGGTTCACTAAAAAATTCTTTCATCTTTGTTTGATTTTTAATTATGAAATAGTGGAAAAATAAGTATGCATAACCTTCCTAGGAAGGGCAGACTGGGAACCTTTTATGAATTTATTTCAAAGACAAGGTCAAGCCCATCTGGTACTGAAGATCATATCAGTATAATTTCTCTGATGTTTTGAATTCGTTATTTATTCAGCAAACAGTTATTGAACATGTACTGTGAGCTTGTATATACAGAAGATGTTCCAGGGAGGATAAAGAAATATAAGAGCTTTATCCTGCAGATGTTACAGTAGATAAAACAAATACATAAAGAAGGCTAAATGACAACATTTTAGGTCATATCATCCAGGGCATACATTTTTAAATGTGTTTATTGGTTTTACTGTACAAACACCATGCCTGACAGTTGATTAATTAATAATAATAGTAGCAGTCACTTAACACAAAGCTGCCCACATGCCTGGACTTGTTTCAAAGGCTCCAATATCTGAATGCCTGTCTCAAGATTCATTCTGAAAATTTAATGCCCAAGGTGGTAGAGTTAGGAGGTGAGCCCTTGGGAGGTGATCAGCTCATAAAAGCAGAGACCCCATGAGTGGAATTAGTACCCGTTGCAAAGAGGTCTCAAAGAGCCCTCTAGTCCCTCCCACCACATGAGGACAGGACAGAAATCTGCAACCAGGAAGACCCTCATCCGTCCACGCTGCCCTGATCCGAGACTGCCAGCCTCTACAGTTGTGAGCAGTAAATTTCTGTTGTTTGTCGCCCACCCAGTCCCTGGCGTTTCGATGTGGCAGCTTAAAGGGCTGACATCTCACTACACTCCATCCTTTAAAAAGTAAGTCCCCTCCTGAAGTGGACACCTGTCCTCCATGGATGCCCCAGAACTCTAACCATACTCCTCGCATCAATAACATCTTACAGAATAAAGGCAGTTTTTCCAACAGGGAATGAAAACAATTAAACATTCAAACCCTTATTTCCTGGCTTCCATGCTTCTGGGCCACAGTCGTGTGACTTAGGCCCTGCCAAGCAGACAGGCTCCTGTGAAGTGTTGCTGGGGATGGAGGGATGCGGAGAAAGAGGCAGGATCCAGAAGGGGGCAGAGCAGGTGTGGCCTGAGTGTCAGTGGGGGAAGGGTCCCCTGACTCACCAGCTTCCTGACGCCTGGCGGGCTGATTCTGATGTGCCCTTCAGGGAGTCACCTGGGAGGCCCAACCCACTTCTGAATCCACCCCAGGTTTCCGAGAACTCTACTCCTCAACACGGCTTCTGCATCAACCAGCTAGGGGTGGTGCAGCGCATGCATATAAAAACCTGACCGCTACATTTCCTGATGCCCACAACAGTGGAGAGGGAACTATGACCTCTTTTGGACCCAATCTACTTTGTTCCACCTTGTCTAGCATGCCTTTTGTTCTGCAGTCCTACCCAACCAATCCCCATTAGACCTGTTTACTACTCTTGCTTCTTCCTAGTGTGTCGGGCATGATGTTGTCGGCCTATGTGCTCTTCCTAACCCTCTCTCCCATGCTGCTTCTCAACCTCTGATGGGTAATTTCAAAAACCCTTAGCATTCATGGACCATTTGCACACATAACTATTCTGCATTGGAAGGACTAATGCTGAAGCTGAAGCTCCAATACTTTGGCCATCTGATGCGAAGAGCTGACTCATTGGAAAAGATCCTGATGCTGGGCAAGACTGAAGGCAGCAGGAGAAGGGACAGCAGAGAATGAGATGGTTGGATGGCATCACTAACTGAACAGACATTAAGTCTGAGCAAACTCCAGGAGATAATGAAGGACAGGGAAGCCTGATCTGCGGAAGTCTATAGGATCACAAAGAGTCTGACATGACTAAGGGACTGAACAACAAACCCAGGTAATCTGAAATTTTGCAGAGGCACAAATCTAATCACCAAGATTGATCAATTGCCTTGGTTTTTCTCTTCCTTCCACTCTAATACCCGTCAGTGCTCACAGTGGCCAAACCCAGCACAGATCTGGTTAGCAAAGGGGCTGAGGCAATGTAGCTGGTTGGGCCAGTCTAGTTGCCAACACAGTAGAATTAGGGAAAAGCAAAACTGGATCCAGGGCCATGGAGGATGTAGCAACTCAGCAAAAGCTCACGGAAGGCAGGGGGATCACAGGAATCAGGCTCTGGTTAGATTTCGACAAAGGGAGACGCTGTGCACCACGGTCTGTTTATAAGCAGTAGGTTTTTGTTTGGTTGGTTGGGAGAGTCAGTAAGTTGTCGCTGTAAGTCGATAGCAAATAACTCTATATGCATGTCTACCCCAGTTCTCATGTGGGGAAAAAAATGAGGATGAACAGAAAAAAGTGATACAGTAACAGCAGGACATCACAGCTACTGCCGAATATGGGAAATGAGTGAGTAGTGCTGCTACAGAAATCAGGAAGAAACATCAAAGGCATAACTGGTGGGGATTCAGCCATGCCCACACATTCTCATAGTGTCACTACGATCAAAACTGTGCATGACACACCCTTGGCCCAACTCCCTGACAGATCCAGGCCTCAGAAGGTTGAGAAAGCAGTGGGAGGGGCTGCTAGTCTTGACTTACTTCCAATTAACGGGGAGGAAGTGATGCGAGAAGTGGAAGTGATAGGTATTGAGAGAAGATGTTCACATCATCTTTATGCTCATGGCAGCTGGGAATGAGAAACCCAGTCCAGCTGAGAATCTGTAGTTCATGAGCAGAGATCTCAAAATGCTGTAACGTGAGTTGACATCTGTGTGGAAAATTCTGAAAGAGATGGGAATACCAGACCACCTGACCTGCCTCTTGAGAAATCTGTATGCAGGTCAGGAAGCAACAGTTAGAACTGGACATGGAACAACAGACTGATTCCAAATAGGAAAAGGAGTACGTCAAGGCTGTATATTGTCACCCTGCTTATTTCACTTCTATGCAGAGCACACCATGAGAAACACTGGGCTGGAAGAAACACAAGCTGGAATCAAGACTGCCAGGAGAAATATCAATAACCTCAGATACACAGATGACACCACCCTTATGGCAGAAAATGAAGAGGAACTAAAAAGCCTCTTGATGAAAGTGAAAGAGGAGAGTGAAAAAGTTGGCTTAAAGCTCAACATTCAGAAAACGAAGATCATGGCATCGGGTCCCATCACTTCATGGCAAATAGACAGGGAAACAGTGGAAACAGTGTCAGACTTTATTTTGGGGGGCTCCAAAATCACTGCAGATGATGAGTGCAGCCATGAAATTAAAAGACCTTTACTCCTTGGAAGAAAAGTTATGACCAACCTAGATAGCATATTTAAAAGCAGAGACATTACTTTGCAGACTAAGGTCCATCTAGTTAAGGCTCTGGTTTTTCCAGTGGTCATGTATGGATGTGAGAGTTGGACTGTGAAGAAGGCTGAGTGCTGAAGAATTGATGCTTTTGAACTGTGGTATTGGAGAAGACTCTTGAGAGTCCCTTGGACTACAAGGAGATCGATCCAACCAGTCCATTCTGAAGGAGATCAACCCTGGGATTTCTTTGGAAGGAATGATGTCAAGCTGAAACTCCAGTACTTTGGCCACCTCATGGGAAGAGTTGACTCATTGGAAAAGACTCTGATGCTGGGAGGGATTGGGGGCAGGAGGAGAAGGGGACGGCTGAGGATGAGATGGCTGGATGGCATCACTGATTTGATGGACGTGAGTTTGAGTGAACTCTGGGAGTTGGTGATGGACAGGGAGGCCTGGCGTGCTGTGATTCATGGGGTCGCAGAGAGTTGGACATGACTGAGCGACTGAACTGAACTGAACTGAACTGAGCTGACATCTTTTTAAAAAAATGTCCTCCTTCTCAATTAAGGTAAGCCATTCCTGAAAATGGGGTCTGACACCACAAACACAACTAAATAATTACCAGACACGTAGAAGAATCATAGCAAGCTGATGTGACCGCACAGACAGCTCTGAAGTGAACTCAGAGCTAGAAGGGACAAGCTACTAGGAAAGGTTCTAAGTGAGGCAGAGACAGATGTAAGTGAGTAACATCTACAAACCTAAACCCCAAGAAAGGGTGTCTTGCAAACAGAGCTAAAGAAAATCATCAAATAATTTTTTAAAGGTTCTTTTTTGAAACAAGAGAAGGTCGACCAGCAGCAGAACAAAAGAAAAACACACCTACTCAACTCCTGTCCCCTGGAGTGTTTAATACCCATGATGTGCGCCTAGCTGCTCAGTCAGGTCTGATTCTTTGTGACCCCATAGACTGTAGCCCTCCGGGCACTTCTGTCCATGGGGATTCTCTAGGCAAGAATACTGGGGTGGGTTGCCACACCCTCCTCCAGGGGATCTTCCAAACCCAGGGTTTGAACCCAGGTCTCCTGCACTGCAAGAGGATTCTTTAGCAGCTAAGCTACCAGAGAAACCCTAATACCCATGATACCAACAAATAAGTAAGACTTTGGGACTCGGAGGAGGAGACCAGCACCAACAAGGAGCACGGGATCCTCAAGGTCACAGCGCAGCTCTAAGAGGGTGTCTGTGTGTTCCACTGGCACTTCCATCTCCCAGCCTGGAGGGAGCAGGCTGTGATTAAAACTAACATGCACACGAGGGTATCTGTGATCATTGTCCAGCGTTCGCAGAGGACTGAAGAGGTGCTGGGGCAAGGCTGGCAGATAATGTGGGCCCTGGCTTCAAGACCAGAGAAGGAAGCGGGCTCCTTCCCCTAAGATGTGAGCGTGGGGGCCACCTTGTGCACGGCTCTTACTGGGATTACTGGCAAATGGTCTGTCTTTGGGCAAAAGTGCTCATACCCAGGGTCGGCGTGATTTCCAAAGATAAGGTCTGTCACTCAGCGACACTCACTGTTTTTGGTAGGGCTATTAGACTACGAAATTAGTAAAATAAATAAATAAAATAAAATAAAAAATGAACCTGTTAGCCATGGATCTGAATTGCAAAAAAGGAGCTGACAAATAATGGCACCTTTTCAGTAAGATGGAACATTGTGCATAAGAGGATAACAAAACAGCGTTACATGTCCACACGCCCAGAGCCCTGGTTGATAAATCACTATCACACAGAAGCAGGCCCCACATTTCTTTCCATGACCATTCTGTTTAGGATATTTACTAAAAAGTTAAACTAGAAAAAGGATTGCATCAAGGTTAAGTTTAAAATAGAGAGAAGTAGTAAATCTTCTAAGCCAGTGTTTCTTAAATGTCTTCAGAGAAATGCCTTTGTAATTCTTATCACTATGTACACACGGGTTTAAGGATTTTCATTGATTCATTTTAAACTTAATCAAAAAAAAAAAAAAAGAAGCAGCTATGTATTTGATGTGTTAATTATATTTTATACTATATATTAGGTTCATAAGAATTAAACAATGAAGTGAAAGTATAAAAATGCTCCTCTGAGAACCACTGAAAAACCTTCTGGGCTGTCTCTAGCGGTGTCTGTAACATGCTTTGGAAAAAATGGAACCAGATGACACCACTGAGATACAAAAAAACAGCTCAACTGGCTGAGACCACAGGTTCACAAAATGATGTTTGGGAAAAATCAATGTGAACTCCTGTGAGGAGGGGGACAGAATGCATTACTGGGGACCATGCTAGAGAAGACAACTGAGGGCACACACGAAAGGGACTCCAGTTGAACTGACTCTGTGCAAGATACCGCAAGTGCCTGACTCCCCAGTGCACGTGGGCTCATGTAAGCCATTTCTAGGGCTTTCCAGGTGGTGCTGCTGGTAAAGAACACGCCTGCCAATGCAGGAGACCTAAGAGACACAGGTTTGATCCTAGGTTGGGAAGGCCCCTTGGAGAAGGGCATGGCAACCCATTCCAGTACTCTTGCCTGAAGAATCCCATGGACAGAGGAGCCTTGTGGGTTACAGTCCATGGGGTTGTAAAGAGTCAGATGTGACTTAGCATGCACACATGCAGAAGCCATTTCTTTGTTGCAGCAAGTCCTGTTCCATGAGTCTGGCTCTCACAGAGAACATGGGGCTCATTTCAGTGGGCAGGGATTCTACCACATCAGACGAGGTGAGGGGAGAAACCAGGACATGAGCAAACAGAAGCTTGGCCACACAAGGATGAGCTGACTGCCTGAGAAGGGTTTCCCAGGGAAGACTGGGAAGCGGGGAAGGATGGGGCAGGTGGGTCATCTTCTTACAAATAGGTTTGACCTACTGGGCTCAGCCTAGGAAAGACCATCAGATGATCCGAGCTGTCCCGGAAGGCCCAGAGCCAACTGCTAGAAGGTCAAGCACAGGCTACTCAAGCACTTGGAGACGAAAACAGCTTAGTCTTGAACCAGATTCCCAGAAGTAGAGCTCGGGATGGGGATTCAGGTGCACACGGCTTGCTGGGTGTGTCTTGGGGCGAGGAAGGCAGAGAGGGAAGGATAAAGAGCCCAGCAAGCCTGTGCCCGCGGTTAAGTCTGGCCTTGGCCTGACCGCACAGGCAGCTCCATAACATGAATGGAACCATATTTATCCCTCTGGAGGCAAGATCTGTCTTCTATATCCACATCATGCCAGTCGATAACTGGCCTTTCCTGCAGGGTCTTTCCTCCTAAGTGTCACTGAGAACAGGTCTCCGGAGAAGGGGCCCACTGAGAGGCCATCAGAACCCGAGGCCCACCCTAGCCTGTTGGGGAGACCTTGGTGGTTTAGGAGGATGGTCACTACTTGGAAATGATTGATGGGACCTGAGTTTTTGTAACTGATGTCTGAGTTCATTTTCTTAAAACCGAAAAGGCCGTTTTTTTCTTCTTCTTGGCTCCTACTGTGTCCCTGACAGCCAGAACTTGCAAAAGTCTCTCTTCCTGAGATCCTAAGAGGCTCCTGTAATTGTTACTAAGTCCAGCAGGGACAGATCCAGGTTTTAGGGAGCCTGAGGCTTATTCTCTTTGGGAAGCCTCTGCTATGGGAAAGAATACAAAATTACTAATGCAGGGAATTCCTGGTGGTCCAGTCCTTAGGACTCAGCGTTTTCACTGCCATGGACTGGAGTTCAATCTCTGGTCGGGGAACTAAGATCCTGCAGTTCTAAAAATTGGCCCTATAGGGTGGCCAAAAATAAAAGCTACCCTCTGCCCCCAGACATTCACATGATTACTGTTAAAACTGAGATCTGTGACCAGCACAATGGTTACAGAAGATAAAAGGTGTAAAGTCTTCTGAGAAAGACCAGGATGGCTCTACAAAGACGGCAACCTCAGAGTTGAGTCTTGAAGGATGAGTAGAGAGTGGAAGGGGTTCCTGTCAGAGAGAAGAGCATGAGAAATGCCCTTCAGAAGCAAGAGGTGAGCAAGTGCTTTGGGGAGACCATAAATCCAATTTTTAAAAAACTGGAATATAGTTGCTTTATAATGTGTTAGCTTCTGCTATACAGCAAAGTGAATCAGTTATACACATACATAATATCCTCTTTAAAGTCTTCTCTCTCTCTCTCTCTCTCTCTCTAACTTATTGGAAAAGACTCTGATGCTGGGAGGTATTGGGGGCAGGAGGAGAAGGGGACGGCTGAGGATGAGATGGCTGGATGGCATCACTGATTCGATGGACGTGAGTCTGAGTGAACTCTGGGAGTTGGTGATGGACGGGGAAGCCTGGCATGCTTCGATTCATGGGGTCACAGAGAGTCGGACACGACTGAGTGACTGAACTGAACCGATGCAGCATGTGGGATCTTAGTTCTCTAAGTGGGGACTGAACCCAGGGCCCCTCCATGGAATGCAGAGTTTTAACCACTGGACCACCAGGGAAGTCCCTATAAATTCAATCTTGCTCACTATTGCTAGAGCACCAAGGGTTCTGTGGAAGGGGAACTGGCTTTGCACAGAACAGACCATCTTATAGGCCATGCCAGCTAATGAGGATTTGACCATCTGGGTGACAATGAGACACCACTGAATAACTCTGAGCAGTAGGTGACACTTCCAGGGGGCCACCTAGGGTGGGAGGTGGGAGTCTGATCTATGCATACAAATGGTGGGGCATATGGGTGAGATTCTATATAAAGGGTCAAGACTTGATACCTGTGGGAGGTAAGCAGAGGAAAGGGAGTCCCAGGTAAGTTTCAGGTTTAATGTGTAAAAAATTTGGATAGAAGGTAGTACAATTCACCAATATACAGCATGCAGAAAAACAGCAGGTATAGTGGGAGAAATGAAACAGATGAATTTTAGTGCAGTTAAACTTGAAGAGGCTGTGGGTGGAGGTGACCAAGAGAGTTGGATACGACTCTGGAGCTTGGGGGCACGTGGTCAAGGCTGGAGAGACAGTGTTGGCATAGGCAGGATGACCAACAGATGGCAAGGATGAAATCTGAAGTTAGGCCTGAGGATTCCTCTCAAGCATCTGCAGCCATGTTCTGGGACCAGCTCACAGCAGGTCCGATTAGTTCTCTAAATTAAGTCCTGCAAAACAGCTAAAATACTAAATAAAGAAAAGGCTAAAGAGAATAAACATTATGGAAATCACATTGACACCAACTGCTCTTCTTTCCTGTCCAAAGCGCGAGCGGCAAGATAATCACAGCTGAACATTCATGCCTACACTGTTAGTGGAATTGAAGTTTACTATGGAGAACAGTATGGGGGTTCCTTAAAACACTAAAAATAGAGCTACCATATGATTCAGCAATTCCATTACTGGGCACATATCTGGAGAAAACTCTAGCTTCAAAAGATACTGATACCTCTATGTTCATAGCAGCAATGTTCACAGCAGTTAAGACATGGAAGGAATCTAAGTGTTCACTGACAGAGCAGTGGATAAAGAAGACATGGTACATATATACAACGGAATATTACTCAGCCATAAAAAAGAATGAAACAACACCACTGCCGCAACATGGATGGACCTAGAGATTATCACACTAAGGGAAGTAAGTTAGACAGAGAAAGACTGAAGAGTCATACCCAAACCATTTTCTGGCCAGGGCTCAGGCTGGCTAGTGATTTATGATGTTAATAACAAGTAAGGCTTCTAGACTTGTCACAAGTCACACCTGAGGGAGCTGCTGGCCAAGGGGAGCTGAGAGCACGCTGAACATACGGATGACAGGTATTGGGCGCCTCCTCTCTCCTGACACTGCAGACACTGATACCAGCTGTGGTGCTATTTCCCAGTGGGGTCCCCAGCACCCTCTTCCACACAGCATCCTGCCCACCAGGTAGAGCGGCCCTACTCTAATTCCACCAGTGAAGAAGGTGAGACCTAGAGGCTGCTACCTATCCACCAGTGTCACAGCTGGCATAGCACATGGCTCTCCTGAATGCCTCAACCACACACTAACACTTAATTTCTAACCAAGCAGGAGGGTTACCGTGTTCTGGATTCCCCAGGCTCCAGATCATCAACAGGACAGACAAGCCAAATCTCCGGATGAGAGCTCCAACATCCCAGGGAAACAGAGCTGGTGATCCTTCTCACTGAGAAGGTTAAGGACTTGTATTTCCTGTACATTCATCTAATATTTGCTCAGGCTTTCTGTTTGTGTGACCCAGTTCTTACCACAGGGCCACCACACCCAGCCCGCACCTGGGAGCACTGTTAGGGGTTGGCCTTTCTGCCTCCTGGCACATATGCTAAAGACTGACAGAAACAATCAGGTGCAAACACAGCTCCCCAAAGCCACCTGGGGCTCAGACCAGAACATGATCTCCTGATATCTTGTTCAGTTTATCAAACTGCTTAGCCATGGGTCCCTGCTCTTCAGTTGCTCTAGTCTCTTAAACTTGAAGAGGCTTCACTCAGAACAGAAAAATTAAACAGTTCTCCCAACTGTAGAGGTCACAGCCATAACAACCTTAGGTCAGGCTGTAATAAGTGGGGACTGGGGGTCAAGGCTGTCAATCAATGTTGCTAAATGTAAGTTGAACCCTAGCAACAATTACTGATAGAATTAAGGCATGACATTGGGAATGAAGACCTATGAAGAAAAATCCTTGGCCTTGAAATTTTCTGAAATTACACTCAAGTGAATTTGATAAAAACCTGTTGGACATTAATAAATCTGTTCCAAGTTTTTCAAAATTGCATCCATATATTAAGATTCAGCCTATCCACAAACACTAAACATGTGCCCTAGGGATGGGGCCCTGATCAAATCTGATGTCTGTTTCCTCAGGGCAGAAGGGCGCCTGAAAAGCTTCTGAACCAAATGAGACCTCTGTCTTTCTAATCTGCCAGTGTGCTGTATTGTAGAGATGAATCCAAGGAGTGTGACAGGCCATACAGACCCCCCCAAACTGAGGCCTTATTCCTTCCCCAAAGGAAGATGGTGCAGCAGTTTTCATCTTCCTCCTAAACACATGGCTGTTGGAGCTAATACCAACCATGGCACGCAAGGTGCCTGGCTGGGCTGTGACTAATCCATTTCCCAGAGGACCTGGTGGTCTGCTGAACTCGGGAGGAAGGAAGTGGATGGCTATGAATCAGTGTCCAGGAGTGGAAAATACAATGTGATTCACATTAACTAGAGGAAAAAGTTGAGGGAGAAAAAACAACCAGAAATTAAAACCACACGCACTCTTATGCATCAGCAAATGCCACACTGAGCAAGTCACTGTGACTTCTGCTTTTAAAAGTCCAAGGAAGGAAAAAAAAAAAAAGGCAAATTTCAAAACAAAGCCTAATAAAATTAGTTACAGCAAAACCAAACTAGTACAATGCATAATGTAGTTATATGAAAACAAATGAGTTCTTTTTAGTGAAGCTGGTATTTGTTATAAGAAAATAAGAAGCCAATATAATATTTGTCAATCTCAAATAGTCCTTTATATACCTTCATTAACTTTTGTTGAATAGTAGAAAACTTTTCATATTAACTTTCGCTCAAAGTGCACTTTTTCTCTGTGGTGAGAATTCGTGCCTCAGTTAAGCCTTCTCTCTCAAGTAGCATCATTTAATTTTCAAATAATGAGGGATCTAGAAATGTAAAATGAAGGAGTGACAGCGGGGCTCCTTAGAATCCAATACACCAGGAAGTAAAAAATAAACAAGAAACCTCAAAGTCACAGGGATCAGTCACACTGAAACAAGGGGAATCACTGCAAACACTGAAATCATTGGCTCTGAAGAGAGACACAGAGCTCAGACTTAAAGTAAAGCAATTAAGTATCCATATGAGGACTTCCCCCGGGGTCCTGTGGTTAGGACTCTGCACTAACGCTGCAGAGGGCGTGGCTTCAATCCCTGGTCAGGGAACTAAGATCCTGCATGCCACAAGGGATGGCCAAAAAGAAAACCCCCAAAACTCCCCAAACAAAACACTGAAACTGTAAAAATAGAATTACATGACTAGAAAATATGTATTAAAAATATATTATATATATGAAACTATGTGAGCACAGATTATGCGTTTCTTTATTGGTGCTACATGGATAATTACAAATTCAAATTAGTTATTAAGAAAACCTGAACAAGCTTGTGCGTGCAGGCTCAGTCGTGCCCAACTCTTTGCAACCTCATGCACCCCACCAGGCTCCTCTGTCCATGGGGTTCTCCAGGCAAGAACAAGAATGAGTTGCCATGTCCTTTTACAGTGACCAAGCCTGCAAGCCATCAAATGAAGTTACTATTTGGATAGGATTTGATTTATTCCCAAGTGGATTTTAAAGTCAGGCTAGACCAGAAATGGAGTGAATGACGACCGAGTGGGGCGGAAGGTTTTGGGTGGGTGTTTTGGGTGGGAGTGTTGTGTGACCTAACGAGTTTCTTGAACAGCTGTAATAATCAGTGCAGATGTTAGGAAATAAAGTGTCACTGATTTTGGAAAGTGGCACCAATCAGTGAAAAGGCAAAGTCAGTTGTGTGGAAGCAGTGGGGAAGAAAAGAGGAGGGAAGGAGAGAGGGCGGCACAGTCACCACCCCACTCCCATCGTACATGTCTGCGTGTTCCAGGGAGCTGAGCCCCAGGCCAAGAGTCTGGGTGAGGGCTGAAAATGCTTTGTCTAACTTTCCCAAGTCTGAGAGTCTTCCTGGGTCGAGCTAACCCAGTGACTGACATCTGCACCATATGATATGCTGTGTGAGCTCCTAAGCACACATCTGTAGCTCCCTTTGCCAGTGAAAACAAAGCAATATTAGAACCAGCATTTGGGGCTCAGACGCTTCAGTCTCTGCAGCCTCATTTAATGCTACTATTTTCTATTCTGACCAACTTAGCAAAATGTGTAATTTACCAAGACTTGAAGAGATCACTCATCATTCCAAGTTACCCATCAGAAAGGCATTTTATAAACATGTCTGGTTTTCCATAATTTATTGATCATCAATAAACTTTCTAAAACATTCAGAACCACATCACAGATAATAAAGATGAGGTATTATTTTCCAGTTGATTTTTTTGCACTATTTTTGGTTATAAAATTATGATACAATGAATCATATGGACATTCAAATTTAATGCTTTTGGTAAGTTTGGAATAAAATTTTTTTGCCAAAAAGAGCAACACAAATTTGTTACAGAAAAATTAGAAAACAAATTAGTAAAATAAATTGCTTAAAACTATCGTTCTGTTTGTTAATCCTCTGTAGTACATCCTTCCAGAAGCTTTATGAATGCATCTGTCTCTACTTCCTTACTGGGTTTTATTTCATTTTGTAATGCTTATTATAACCTGCTATCTACTGTGTATTTATTTGATCAATTATTTATTGTCCATTTCTCCCACTTCTATGCATCTGTTCCTTCCTTTTAAGAGAATAGACAACTTCTTGGGGAAAAGCACTTTTGCTCCTTTTGTTCACTACTAACTGCTCCCCCACCCCCAGACTCAAATAGTGCTTGATGCCTATTAGGAGTTATAAAGGCTTAGTGCATGAATGAAACAATGAACAGTTGATGCTCACTAACTATCTGGAAAATTGAAAGCTGGTAAGTACAACCTGGCTGACGTCAAGGAGATGGCAAGTAGGTGAGAAGGTCTTCCTTCTCTTCATCATTCTGATTCCCTCTGCTGTTGACTAAATCAGCCCATTAATTCTTGTTTGAGTTCAGCATATGTAGCTACAGGCATGGATTTGGTTCATGTTCACAATGTGATAAGTTACAGAAAGAAGAAAGACGTGAAGCAGAGGTGAGTCTACAATCAGGGTCAGTGTCAGGCGGCAGGAGCAGGGGCCTGCTGGACACAGGTGAGTCTGTGCTTCAGTACCAGAATGGGGACCACCTAGCCCTCCCAACCCTCTAGATCTGCCATGTGACTGGCCCACCAGGGGCCTCCTGACCGTACCCAGAGTGGAAGGCTGAGGGGGTGGAGAAACTTGTGCCTTAACTTAAGGAAGAGAGA
The DNA here is from genome assembly GCA_006408675.1 of Madoqua kirkii. NCBI lineage: Eukaryota > Metazoa > Chordata > Mammalia > Artiodactyla > Bovidae > Madoqua > Madoqua kirkii. Next base: position 9,628 of record SJYC01122356.1, on the reverse strand, counting down.
TACTAATAAGCTCTTTCATGTTTTTGTCTATGCAACATCTGGACACATTTTAATCACCAATTTCCCATTAACAGAAAGCGGTCAAGGAAGTATGCCTTCATTTAATAAAGAGCCACTGTGTCATGACCAGACAACTTTCTGGCAAAAATAAATCAAAGTCTGATCTTGCCCTTCCCTTTGATTCTTTTAGCAAGCACGTCCACGCTGTGAGACGATTTCTGGGTGCACCATCCTGATGGGGTGTGGGGGCTAACCTTTTTTAAACTTTTTATTTGGACATAATTTCAAGCTTCCAGAAAACATGGCAAGAGTCCAGAAGCCTAACTAATTAATAAGGAGACAAAAGGACCCAAAATAAACATAAGAAAAGATCGGAAGAGATACACTGCCAAGAAGATAAGCCAATAGCTAATAAGCACATGAAAAGATGCTCAACAACCTTAGTTACGAGGAAATGCTAAATCCACAGTAAGATGAGACTACACATCCATCAGAATGGCAAACAACAAAAAAGCTGACCACATCAACTGTGAGAATGGAAATTAGTCTCCCATTGCTGATGGGAATGCAGTAAAATGGAGCAGCCTCTCTGGAAAACAGGTTTGCAGTTTCTTAAAGAACCAAACAAATACTCATCCTCTGACCCATAAACACTTAAGTACCTGCCCAAGGAAAATAAAAATCTATGTCCACATAAAGGATTGTATGTGGATGTTCATAGTAGCATTATTCATAAAAATGGAACTGAAACCAATCCAAACGTCTATCAACTGTAGAACGGATAAACAAAACGTGATGTGTCCAATCAATGAAACGCTCTTCCACAGTAAAAAGGAAACAAACGATGGGCATGCTGCAGTCAGGGATGGCTGGGTGAGAGTAGCCAAATGCCCTGTAGGATTCCATTTGCATAACATTTCTAGCAAACTGTCAAAGTTTACTAAAACGCCCATACCTGTACACTTAAAATGGGTTAGCTTTATGGTACATAAATTAGATCCCAATAAACTAATTTTGGGCTTCCCTGGTGGCTCAGTGGTAAAGAATCCGTCTGCAATGCAGGAGACGCAGGTTCAATCCCTGAGTAGAGAAGATTCCCTGGAGAAGGAAATGGCAACCCACTCCAGTTTTCTTGACTGGAGAATCCCACGGCCAGAGAAGCCTGGTGGGCTACAGTCCATGAGGTTGCAAACAGTTAGACACAACTGAGCGACTAAACAATATCAAAGCTATTTTTATAAAGGGGAACATATTCTAAAGATTGCTCAGGATTGTGCTTTTTCTCTACTCAGAACTATTAACTTGAAAACAGTTTCATATCATCACCATAGTTCTACCTTTTTTGAAAAAGTGAAAATGTTAGTCGCTCAGTCCTGTCTGACTCTATGCAATCCCATGGACTGTAGCCCACAGGCTCCCCTGTCCCTGGAATTCCCCAGGCAAGAATACCATACAGAAGTGGGAAGCCATTCTTCAGGGGATCTTTCAAGCCTGGGCCTCTTGCAGTGCAGGCAGATTCTTGACTGTTTGAGCCACCAGGGATGCTCTCTACCTTTATACGTGGCTGTAATGCTTCACTGTATGACTGTGATGAAATTGAAATAAATAGCCATGGACACACACACACACACACACACACACACACACACACACACACACAAAATGCTCTCCTTTCTGCATTCTGTCCTAAGATCTCAGAAGGATTTTGCTTCCACTGTGCTCAGATTTAAAAGCTACAAGACCCCCTCCTTCCATTCCCCAAACTGCCCAGCACTCCCATATCAGATGCAAAGGTGCCTCAGCCACGTCCCCTTATCACTTGCCCTCCCATACATGCCACTTTTTGACTTAAAAAACAAATCAACATTACTTTTGTTTTGATTTTCTTTTTTAAATCACAAATTACCTACTCCAAAATATCCATCCTCTGGTACCCGTGGCTCTCTGTGATCTGAGGACAGATAGCAGGAGCATGTCTGGGCAGGCCAGAAGACCAAGGGGCTATTGCCTTGCGATGACCCGTGGCAATGATGAGTGGGAGTCGGTGGATGAATGTCCCATGTCCTCACTGCCGGGGAGAAGTAGTTCCAAGGGGAGACCAGTGCCACCTCCCAGAGCTCGTGGGCAGGCTGGACCCCAGCTGCCCACAGTGGTCAGAGGCTTGTGCACACAACTGCTCCCCTGTTGCATCTCACCTCTCCTCTCCCCCTGCATCCTTCCCACCCAGAAGGATGGAGTGGTACTTTCTGCCTGGCCCTTGTGCATTCACGAAGACGGAGATCAGCCATAAAGTCCACAGGCATGTCAGCAGCATTCACAACGCGCATGCTGGCATGGATGAGTTCATTAGAAAGCTCTGTTGGGCCAAACAGGGTACCATCACCAAGACCCTAGAGCACAAGGTACCACCTTGAAGACACTAGAATATAGTCTTCCTTGCTTGGCCAACATGCGAACACAGTATAAATAACTTATGTGTGTTTGGAAACACATTTAATAATTTGAGGCTTAGGTTTCTGCTGCAGACCTCCACTACAGGGCCAAGAACACAACTGTCAAGCCACCCTTAGCAGATGCTTTATGACTTAGAACTCACAAAAAGCATCAGATGGCAAGTCTTTTCCATGCTTACTTGGAAAAAGCCCTGTAAATTTATGGCTGCTAATTCCAACCAACATAAAAGCATCGCCTCCTCTCCTTCCAGCTTCAACTGTATTCGTGCCAGATGGGAGAGCCAAGGTACCAAGAGGCAAAGAAATGACATTTTCACCAAACTCAGAGCACTCTCCCCAATTGTAGGAAACTATACACTTCAGTGTAATTGACAATTTAGTCATCCCACTGGCTGCTCTTATTTCATTCTGACGCACTTAAGCAACTGGTATGTGCTGATGCCAAGTAAAACCGTTTCAGGCCGCTGCCGGGGAGGTAGTGGTTGTCACTGAGGGAGCCTAACAACCCCAGACGCCTCCTGAGTTCAGCAGAAGCGAAGCTGTGATACCAGAAGGGGCAGTAGTCACCCCCAAAGGGCTAAGCCCCCAGAGGTTTCCAGAACCCAGGGCTGTGTAGCTTCTAATAACCACATCATATGGCTTCCCTGATGGCTCAGTGGTAAAGAATCCACCTGCCAATACAGAAGATGAAGGTTTGCCCCTGGGTGGGAAAGATCCCCTGGAGAAGGAAGTGGCAACCCACTCCAGAATTCTCGCCTGGAGAATCCCATGGACAGAGGAGCCTGGTGGGCTACAGTCCATGGGATCAGGAAGTGGCAGACTCGACTTAGGGACTGAGCGTGAGCACACAGAATACCATTGAAAGCTTGGGGTTTTGCCCAGAGTTAGAACCAAAACTGCCACTGGAAAAAGCCTTTAAATTTCAGCTTGTCTTTGCCCAATTTGACAGAAGCAGAGGCTGCACAGGACAGGGACTTCTGGGTTCTGACCAAGGCCAAGGCCAACAGTAGACACCCCACACCCAAAACAGGTGGAGTTCACCTCTCAGCCTCTTGACTCAGGCATGGCCATGTGACTCGCATCATCAATACGATCGCACAGGAGCACCAGTGAAGAAGTCTCCGCATTTCCACCTGCACCCCGCCTCTCCCATGGTCATGAGAAGAGCTGCTCTTGGGCTGCCACTGCCCTCAAGCCTAGATTTAGAATGCAGTCAGGTGGAACAGGCTTGAGCTCAGACCTGAGCCTTGCTGGATCAGGTTGGAAGCAGTGGTCCAGGTGAGCCCAGCCCAGATTAGCCACACCCCTCAACCCTCCCGGCAAGGTCAGCAGAGTCGCCCAGCTGAGTCCACCCTAGATCAGACCAGCTGCAGCCAACCTTTTCAGACTGTGCTACATAAACCCTTATTATGGGCTTCCTTGGTGGCTCAGATGGTAAAGAATCTGCCTGCAATACAGGAGACCTGGGTTTGATCCCTGGGTGGGCACAACCCACTCCAATGTTCTTGCCTGGAGAATCCCATGAACAGAGAAGCCTGGCAGGCTATAGTCCAGTTCAGTTCAGTTGCTCAGTCGTGTCTGACTCTTTGTGACCCCATGGACTATAGCACACCAGGCCTGCCTGTCCATCAGCACTCCCAGAGTCTACTCAAGGGGCTACTCAATGAGCCTACTGGGGTTGCAAAAATCAGACACGACTGAACGACTAAGCACACAGCCTTGTTTCCACTGTATCTGAAGGCAATTTGCTGCACAAGATGAACTAATGCAGAGAACAGAGGGAACTCTATGAAGCCAGGAGTCCTGCTTGAAATATTCTCCTTCCTCCCTTCCCTGGACAAATGGAGTAAGAAGAATTGCTTCTCCTTGGGCTTTCCTTGTGGCTCAGCTGGTAAAGAATCCGCCTGCAATGCAGGAGACCTGGGTTTGACCCCTGGGTTGGGAAGATCCCTTGGAGAAGGGAAAGACTACCCACTCCAGTATTCTGGCCTGGACTATACGTCCATGGGGTTGCAAAGAGTCGGACAGGACTGAACAACTTTCACTTTGCTTCTCCTTATTACCAACAGGCTTCCAAGCTGCATCTGCCTACTGGAAGGAATGAGTAGGATGGAGGAAACGAAAGCCGGAAAAAACAGGATGAAGAACAAGGAATATCTTCCATCCTCATGAAAGTGAAAATGTTAGCCGTTCAGTCACGATCGATTCTTTGGGACCGCATGGACTATAGCCCCGCCAGGTTCCTCTGTCCATGGGATTTTCCAGGCAAGAACACTGGAGTGGGTTGCCATTCCCTTCTCCAGGGGATCTTCCCGACCCAGGAATCAAACCCAGGTCTCCTGCATTGCAGGCAGATTCTTTACTGTCTGATCCACTTAGGGGTTGGATGAGTTCCTCCCCATGAATCCACTTTAAATTCCTCCGCCAGCTGATGGCAGCACTTGCCTTTAACTAAACGTGAGCAGGGCCAGCAGCAGGCATCCTCCATGGATTATATTTGGTTCAGGACATTGTGCTTACTGAGAACCAGAGGCGGTACAAGAGGGGTGACTAGGTGAAGACACAAGGCCACTGATCCCATGAGCAAAGGCTAACGGAGATGAGAGCACACACGACAGGTCACATTTCAACATTCATACCAAGGTCAGTTCTCCAGCGTTACACATCTGAAAATACTTTCCAGCTGAATAACAACCCACAGAGAAACAGTAACGCAGAGCCCCGCTGGTTCCTGTTATTGTTTAGTTTACTGTTGCATCTTGTGGAAGCCGTTTATTTATAAAAGTGAGACCCAAAGATGTTTCATCTCACAGGGAAAACAAAGGAAGTGACAAAGAAACATTGACCTCAAAGACAGTCAAACACGGGCAACACAGAAACATGAACATCACTCCACATGCTATGGATCTCATGTGACATGAGCAGAGACCATGAATCTAAGCTCTTGCGGGGAAGGTGAGGGAGTAGTCAGCCTCATGAGAGGACTGTATGTTTAAGGAGGACCCCAGGGTTTAGCTAAGGGCGTCCCAGGTGGTGCCGTGGTAGAGAATCCTGCCAGTGCAGGAGATGCCAGAGATACAGGTTTGATCCCTGGGTGGGGAAGATCCCCCGAAGGAGAAAACGGCAACCCACTCCAGTAGTCTTGCGCGGAAAATGCCATGGACAGAGGAGCTTGGTGGGCTAAAGTCCACGGTGTTTCAAAGAGTCAGACATGACTCAGCAATTGGGCATAAGCAACGAGTTTAGCTAGGATTCAAATTAAGAAAACAGAGTTACAGCAAACTATACGTATGTAAATCTAGCTCTCCAACGCTGTGTTTGCTGGTCTGCCTGCTTCAAATGGTCTGTCTTCTCTGAAGGGCAGCTCCTGGTCCAGAAGGAATGAGCACTGGGGTCAGAGTTCATCTCACAAGTTTGGCATCAGAGGGCCCTGGGGGTTCACATCCCAGCTCGTCATCTGGCCTTGGGTGAGTCACTTTGTCCCAGTTCCACCCGGCAGCTCAAGACTGGAGGCTGGAGCGACCTGAAGTCTCCCTCACATATCAGTGGGGCCTGGTGCACACACATACACACACTATGGGGAAACCCCCACCACACATACACACACACAGTGTGAGCTGAGTCTTAAACACACCCCCGCCCCCCAACTCCCACCTCCCCCCACACACACGGGGCCTGGGCCTCCTCACAGCGTGGTGGCCAGTCTCACCGGCAAGCCTGCCCTGAGCCTGAGAGCCAGTGGGAGCCACGTTGGTTTTGCTGCTCTCAGCTTTGGAGTCACTCAGCGTTGCCTCTGCTGCCTTCTTTGTGAAGGTGGTCACCGAGTCCCCACCCAGATTCCAGAAAGGAGAAAGCAGACTTCCCAGATTGAGGGGGCCCAGGGCAACTGTGATCCCCCACAGTGACCTACACAGATGTCCCTCTGATGTTCAATCTCTTTTGTACAGAGATCTATGATTCCATGAAAACAAACAAACAAAAAAATAGATGAAAAGTGTGGATGGGAAGAGAGGCAAGTGGGAATGTACCTGAAAGAGGAAAAAGGCTTTTACGTTGGGACGGGGCCACCATCAGGACCGTCTACTCTCAGCAACCAATCAGCTTCGGTGTTCTCACTTCTGAGATGAGAACGAAATGAATTAACCCACTGAAGAGCCGAGTCTGCCACACAGTTGGATCTCTGTTACCCTGAGCGATTGCAGTGAGCTGTTCTGACCTTGGTTTGGCCCTGCTGCTTACTGCATCATAACAGGATCCCTTAGGTACCTGAAAATAGGTAAGCATCCTCCCTGACCCTTTGGGAGAGAGGTACCATCCACAGCAGCGCATCACACTAGCGCACACAGGTCCCCATGCACAGAAGAATTTGGAAAAGAGAATCCAGGGCCTTGGGGCACGAGGCTTTAGTTATCACTTACCCTTCACGCCAGCATCTCTCAGTCCAGCCTCCACCTGCTCACCATCCTGAAAGGGCTTGAATGGGTATCTTCCCCAGCAGAAGGTCAGAAGTCCTCAGGTCCTTTCTTCATCTGCAATACACGGAGTTGGCCGTTTAGTGTCTTGTATGCATTTTTTAAATGCCACAGGGCTTCCCTGGTGGCTCCGTGGTAAAGAATACGCCTGCCAATGCAGGAGACCCGGGTTCAATTCCTGATCTGGGAAGGTCCCATGTGCTGCTGCACAAATAAGGCCATGCGCCGCAACTACTGAGCCTGTGCTCTCGAGCCCGGGAGCTGCAATTACTGAGGCCCACCAGCCCTGGCTCAGCAACAAGAGAAGTCATGGCGATGAGAAGTCTCCATACCGAAACCAGAGAAAAGCCCGAACAGCAACGAAGGCCTAGAGGAGCCAAAAAGAAACATATAAAAATTGTTTAAATGCCACAAAAACTACCCCAGGACTTGCCCATCACTTGGCTGGGAGGGACTGCTGAGAGCCGAGGTACAGTCATCCTCAGTATCTGGGGTGGGGGTGGCAGGGTGGATCCAGGAGCTGCAGATACCAAAACCCACCATGCCTGCTGCTGCTGCTGCTGCTACGTCACTTCTGTCGTGTCCGACTCTGTGTGACCCCTGAGACGTCAGCCCACCAGGCTCCTCCGTCCCTGGGATTCTCCAGGCAAGAACACTGGAGTGGGTTGCCATTTCCTTCTCCAATGCATGAAAGTGAAAAGTGAAAGTGAAGTCGCTCAGTCATGTCCGATTCTTAGAGACCCCATGGACTGCAGCCCACCAGGCTCCTCTGTCCATGGGATTTTCCAGGCCAGAGTACTGGAGTGGGGTGCCACTGCCTTCTCCGTGCCTAAGTCCCTTATTAAAAGGGTGCAGTAGTAGGTGAATGAAAGGGGCCCCGTACTGGTGGTTCTGTAGCCACAGATTCAACTACCCGTAGACCCAAATTTTGTGAAACTGAATCCAAGGCCGCAGAGGGCAGGCTTACAGGATGGAGGGCAGACTGTTCGGCTAAGAGCCTTTCCTTCCTATTTTGATCCCTTTTCCCACCTCCTGGTCAGGTTATGAACAGGGGACTTGCCTTACTAGAATGTTGTTTATATCCTTATGCTGATGCTCAGATTTCTAGTCTTCTGTGGTAAAAAATAAAACTAACTATTAAAAAGGATTCTGTCTTCATCAATCAAGTGACAATTTGTTCCTTCACCTCTTGCATTACATCTGTTCCAACAACTCAAAGAGTCCTGCAATCTGCAAGTGTAAGATTTGGAGATGAAACTAAACGTAATATGAAATTCTCAAAGGACCCCGTATCTATTTTGTCCTGTCAACACCCTAGCCTTTACAGAATCACGTAAGTCCATGAATGCAGTCATCTTGCTTACAAACAAACAGAAAACAAAACACAAACAGTAAATCAAGGCTCAAGTTTCCTTTAGCAACCTAAAATCCACAGACAAACAAATGGATAAACAAGATGTGGACTGTAGACCACCAGGCTCCTCTGTCCATGGAATTTTCCAGGCAGGAATACTGGAGTGGGTTGCCATTGCCTTCTCCAGGGGATCTTTCTGACCCAGAGATCAAACCCTGGTCTCCTGCATTCCAGGCAGATCCTTTACCATCTGAGCCACAGGGAAGTCAAGGACATGGTGCAAACAGACAATGGGATATTACTCAGCCACAAAAGAGAGTGAATATCTGCAGCAGCAGGGACGGACCTAGAGATTATCACATTAAGTGAAGGAAGTCAGACAGAGAGCCACCATCTGATACCACTCATATGCGAAGTCTAAAAACATAATATAACTGAACTTACTCACAAAAGAGAAACAGACTCACAAATATAGAAAATAAACTAATAGTTACTAAAAGGGAAAGGAGGGGAAAGGGATAAATTAGGAATTTGTGATTAGCAGGTACCTGCTGCTATATATAAAACAGGTAAACCACAAGAACCTACTGCACAGCAGAAGGTATATTCCAATACCTTGTAATAACCTATACTAGAAAAGAATCTGAAAAAGAATATATGTAACTGAATCACTTTGCTATATACCTGAAACTAAAATAACATTGTAAATCACCTACACTTAAATTAAAAAAAAGTATGTTACTTGAATCTTAAAAAAAAAAAAGGTTGAAAAGAACAGGCTGCCATAAAACATTGTCCCATAATTCTAGTAAATTGGGAAATGTGGAGTTACACAGAGTAAAACAGGTTACTTTGTTGCAAGATTTCTAGGGTCTCTCTGAATATGACCTGGAAGAGTTTAAGTATATTCCAGCACTTATCTTCCAAATTTTTCTGCATCTAGAGCCAGACATCCTGGAATGTGAAGTCAAGTGGGCCTTAGAAAGCATCACTACAAACAAAGCTAGTGGAGGTGATGGAATTCCAGTGGAGCTATTTCAAATCCTGAAAGATGATGCTGTGAAAGTGCTGCATTCAATATGCCAGCAAATTTGGAAAACTCAGCAGTGGCCACACAGGACTAGAAAAGGTCAGTTTTCATTCCAATCCCAAAGGAAGGCAATGCCAAAAATGCTCAAACTACCACACAATTGTATTCATCTCACATGCTAGTAAAGTAATGCTCAAAATTCTCCAAGCCAGGCTTCAGCAATATGTGAACCGTGAACTTCCTAATGTTCAAGCTAGTTTTAGAAAAGGCAGAGGAACCAGAGATCAAATTGCCAACATCCACTGGATCATGGAAAAAG
>SJYC01122355.1:0-23512 GCA_006408675.1 Madoqua kirkii | reverse complement strand
ACCCTGGGCTCCTCCGCCTGCCGCACGGCCATCAATCACGGCGACAGCCCCTTCGTCCCCCGGCCGGCCTCTGCCCCGGGGGAGTGGGTGAGGGGAGGAAATCTCTCGCCCGAGTGTCTGCCCCTAACACTGGCCGAGCGCACCGACCCGGTCTGCCCTGGGCTTGTGAACCCCGCTCCAGGTTGCGCGGCGCGGGGCGCACTTGACACGCCGTCTGCATGCCCGCAGGTCCAACTCCATTCAAGTCCCCGCAGCCGTCCGCCGTGCGCGCGCGCACCCAGAGACCCCTCGCCTGCAGCCGCGGTGTCCCACTACCCTCTGAGCAGAGGCCCCGGGAGGATTCCCGCTGGGAAAGACCACCCTGGCCCAGTCCCGGCGCCCCTACTCCCTGGCGCTCCCTTCCCCATGCGTCCCCACGACCCCACAGCCGCCCGATTGCCAGGCCCCCCAGGTCTCTTCCGGAGGGGAGGAGCGTTCGAGAACTAGCACCCTGCGCCCCGAACCTTGCAGAGCCCCCGCCCGGGTGTGCCCGTGGTGGGGGTGGTCTCCGGGGGCTAGGAGTGCAGGCCCAGGGGGTGGGGTCTCCGTTGCCGCCGCCCCTTACCTCGCGCAGGCCTTCCCGGCAGGTCTCAGAGACGGGGGCGACCCGAGCCCCGCGGACCGGCGCCAGGCTGACTTTCCCCGTCTAGGAGGGGCTGTTGGCGGAGGGAGAGGCTGGCGAGGGAAGGGCTTTGTGTCTGCGTCGCGTCCTCCCTCGGCTCCAGCGCGGGCCATCCCCCTCCCCCAGCCGCCCTCCCGAACTCTGGAGCGGCGGGGCGGGGAAGCCGAGGGGCCGAGGAAGGCGCCTGCGCGACCCGGGTCCACCCCCGCCCTTCCCCCCTCCCCCGTACCGCCCACCCTGCGCCCCGGGACGCGCAGCCTCTACGCTCACCCCGGCAGCCGGCACCCCGGCTGCAGGGCGGAGAGCTTCGGCAGAAAGTTGATCTAACCCGGCGCGAACCCCGCTGGCCCGGCTCCCGACCCGCCTCGGCGCCGCCGCCGCGCTTTGCTCGCTCCCCTGGGGAGGGCCAGGCTGTTGTTCCCGAAGACAAGGCCCAGCGTCCCCTTTCAATCTGCTCACCCTCCCGGCTGCACGAACGTGTGCACCCCCCTCCACGGAAAGAACCCCACCGCCCCGCCGCGGACCCCGATCCGCCGCGCGGGTTGGGAGCCCTAGTCCCGGAGGCCCGAGTGGGGCGCGGCGCTTTGTCTGCGCTTTGAACGCGTCGGGTGATTGCCGAGCGGTGTTGTGCTCGTCTTCGCTGAGTAGGGGGCCGCCTGGGTTTGTTTCTCCGTGAGCAGCCAGCCCCCGGCCCGCGGAGTACGAGGATGTGGTTTAACTCCGCGCTGGGAGACCTTTCTCACCCCTGGTGGGGGCGACGCTCATAGGCAGAGGCAAGGGGGTGCGGGCGGTTCACCACCCGAACCAACAGTGGTCTGGCTAGGGGCAGTTCTCTTACTTCCCCGCTTTAAAGAAATACCTAAAGGTTACCAAGGTAGCTGGTGTCTCAAAACAAACAAAAGAACAACTCAGAGACCCCCGTTTTGGACAGAGCAGAAAAAGGAAGGCAACGGACAGAAATCTTATATTTTGTTTCCATTCTGCCCTAGACCAGTAGCCCAAGAGGAGGCCTGCATGGTGGTGATTCTTGTGAATCCTGCCTTCTAAAAATCCCCAAATTTATCTTTTGTATTCAGCTAGGCTCCCAGGAAGACTGAACCCACTGTGCCTGACTTCTGTCCCAAGTCAACCATTCCATGAATAATTGAGCACCTGCTTTTGTGCCAGGCACTGCTGTAATGTTTGGAGATGAGCTAGAGGACAAAAGACCAAAAGATCTTTGTTACTGATTCCAAACAAAGATCTCCCTGCCCTTGGTAGAACTGCCCTACTTGGCCAGGGGTGGGGTGGATGCAGGGGCAGAGGGTGACCCACGAGCATCGGTCAGTTAATTATCTGGACTGTAGAAGTCGTCAGCAGTAGGAACTGGAGACAAAATAAGGGGGCTGGGGAGTCCATGTGTCTGGGGTGCTCCGAGGAGGCTGGCCTGAGCAGGTGGGATTCGGGCAGGTGAGGAAAGGAATTACCTGCAAAGAGGACCAGGGGTAGAGGCTCTGAGCTGCTGGGTAGAAATCACGAGAGTCTACACGGAGAGTAATGTGGTCTGGCTACAGTGCTGAAAAATGGGTCTGATGTTATACCGGAAAGTCCATTGCAAGAGGCAAAGGTGGAAACAAGTTAGGAGACTTGAAATGATCTCAGATTGAGACAGAGGTGGCCAGAGCAGAGGTGAAGTATGGATTCTTACTGGTTTTGCAGGTAAAAGTGTCAGGAATTCCTCTGTGGTTGGATACACTGGAAGAAGGGTGAAGCAGACAGAGGCAGACCTGGGCCCACATCTCTCCCCCTTCCCTCCCTTCCTCCACCAGGAATGATTGCGTTGTAGACAACCCGAGGTAAATATGGAACAGGTATGGCCTCTGCTCCTTTCTTCCTGTTCTTTTCCCTTTCTCCCTTTCTAGCACCTTCTTGAAAACTTCATTCATCTTGTGGACACAGGCTCAGTGTATCCCAGAACTTGAGACCCATTAGGCCGTATTCCCCCCAGGTAAACATTCTACTGTAGAGATGGATTGGGGGGTTACTCAACCAAACTGTTTACTGAGTAGCATCTGTGTATGTGCCAAGCTCTGTTGTAGGCTTTGGGGCTACAGCAGGGAACCAAACAGACAAAACATTGTGTTCTTCTGGAACCCTCAGTCTCGTGGGGAGAAAGTCAGTAAATCAGACAAACAAGGAAGATATGTGACATGGTTGATGAAACGTGCCATGGAGGAGAAATGAAGCTGGGGAGGGAAAGAGAGGGTGCTAGGGAGGCTGCGATTTGAGATAGGTGGTCAGAGAAAACTCTAGGGGTGGGGGGAAGAAACCCTTTTTAAAAGTAATGAACCTTGGACCCTCTCAGGGACATACTCACACTTGGCAGGTTTGGGCTTCCCCCACCCGGGTCCTGGAGACTGCAGCGTGCACTACAGCCAGCCGCAGAGATCACAAGTGCTCTGGGGGCACTGCTGTCAGCTGAGGGCCAGCCAGCCAAGAAAACGACATTTCTAATGAAGTTATTTCCCTTCCAGAGTAAACCAAGCAGCCCTGGTCTGGAAGCATTGCCCAGAGCTGGCAACTTGGCACTTTGTTCCTTTCCTCTGTTGAGCAGGGCAAATAGAGGTGAGTGTCCACAGTGATAATGATGGCTTCCCTTTATTTATGCATCTGCAGTGGTAAATGGGCAACGTTACCTTGATCAATCCCCATAGCCACCCTGAAATTATTTGAGGCTTTCTTTGTGACCTAGTATATGATCTGTTTTGAAAAAAATTCCATATGTATCAGAAAAGGCTTATTAAATGCCCCCCATAATCTAGTTCACTTAGCATATAGTAGTTGCTCAAAACTGTTTATTCCCGAACTCAAATGCCAACTAATTAAATGTGAATTCATCTTTTGCATTTATTCTAATTGTTTGTGTCATTTACTTTTATAATTTTCTTTGCCAGTCTTCTAATTTATATCCTGCTTTCTCCCTTATCCCATTCCTGAATAAACTGAACATCTCCCATTTCAACTGGAGTTCTGACATTTTTCTTTGCATTTTCTACCTCTTGTATTCTAACATTGTCATACTATTACCCAGTACATAAATATTTATGGGTACTATGTTTTGAAAATAGATGACAGTTATCAGTATAGTAAGTCTCCTTTGCCCCATTAAATGTGTTTGTCCTGATTTATTCTGAAATTCATACCATGACCCCCACTTTCTTTGTGTTTTCGTTCAATACATTTTTTAGTCTATCCTCTATTTTAAATCTTTTTTTTTAACATTTATGCAATTGTTTTAATTTATTCAACTCTAAAGATTGACTGCAGCAATTTTTGGATGGTTGACACCTTAGATTAACACTAATTATATTGCTATAAATTTGGTTCAGGGTCAGAATGGGAATCAGGAAAGAGGAAGAACAATAGCAACAAAAATCTTCAAACACTGAAATGAAGAAATACTTTTTTCCCTTGAATTAATGCTACTTTCCCATAGAGTTCCCTAGACTGGTTTGCAGCCTGCTACTGCTAAGTCACTTCAGTCATGTCTGATTCTGTGCAACCCCATAGACAGCAGCCCACCAGGCTCCCCCATCCCTGGGATTCTCCAGGCAAAAACACTGGAGTGGGTTGCCATTTCCTTCTCCAATGCATGAAAGTGAAAAGTGAAAGTGAAGCCGCTCAGTCGTGTCTGACCCTCAGCGACCCCATGGACTGCCGCCTACCAGGCTCCTCCATCCATGGGATTTTCCAGGCAAGAGTACTGGAGTGGGGTGCCATTGCCTTCTCCTGGTCTGCAGCCTAAGGTAATAGAAAACAAGGCTTGAGCATATGGAAGAAACTGCAGGTTAAGCCATGGTGCCAAGCGAGAGACTAAAACCACAACCTGAGTGTCAGTCTCAGGCACAGTTTAGGAGCACAGGCAGATTCTCAAGTGTGTCCCAGGGTTCTTCCATTTTCACCTATTCAATTACCCCTTTTCTGGCCAGTTCAGGACTGTACACAACCCCCTCGCTGCCTCTCCTGGTGTTTACAGGGAACCCGGCAGGCACATATGGCTTCTGCTTAGACAGAAAGGCAGCAAGACCAGCTGTGATCCATCTCCTCCTCAACGCCTGGACAGTCGGGTTGGCTGAGGGAGGCTTCCTCAGGCCTCTGGAAGGCCTGGAGCCCCGGCAAGAATACTGCTTACCCTTGGGAAACCTGGCACCAGTTGCCTGTGATTTCTGGTGGAAATGACCAATCAGAATCAATCACTGGGAAAGATCAAGGGGGGGTGGTGGAAATAAAAGCTTCCCTTCCAAAAATGGTAAAAAGGAAATGAGGAGAGAAGAAACCAAAATATTTAGAATGGCAAAATATTTAGAATGGCATAAAAAGTGATATGCGTAAACTTCTTTTTGTTATTAAATCTAACTAGAAGTTTCCTAAAGTCCAGTTACCAAGTGGATTGTATGGGAAAGAAGAGCGAGACCGGCTAGAATTTTCCTCAGGAGTTCACAACTTCAGGCTGAGAGGTCCTAGGTTTGCGCTGGGGAGCCCCTCCCTGAATGAGGGCTTGGGTGGGCCGGGCTCCATGCTGTCTCCAGTCCCATCGGTCCCTGCACACTGAGCCTGACCCCGTTTACCAGCGTTTCCTGGTGCCTGGGATGGAGCACTCTGGTACCTGGAAGCAGATGAATACCATGAGCTATTTCTGTAATGGCCCACGCTGTCATGTCGCTCTTGGTTTGTGGGGTCACTGGACTGCGGGTCTTGTGGCCTGTAGCCTTGTCTTCCTCATCTGTTTCCTGGCAATACCTCTCGATGAGGCTGTTAGGATCGGCCACCGGAGTTTGCTGTGGTTGTAGGCGTCTCCCCTGGTGCCGAGGTTTTCTTGTTAGCACTTGTAAGGCTGGGAGCAGAGGCATCACACGGGTTACTCAGACAAAGATGTAACCAAGCTACATCGAGATCATGTTGAATAGCTGTTCTTTGGGTGGGATACTTGTCCAAATGAATCAGTGTTCTTCTTCAAGGTCTCTACGTCACAGGTGAACCGGGCCACTCGTCCCAGATCCTCTTCATATTTACGTTCACTAACAAAGTGCTTGATATCAGCTCTGAGCTCAACCAACTGCTGTTCTGATATCCAAACAGCCACTTCAGTCATTTTCTTTAGAAGTTCGGCTTTCTTTTGATGGTTAAGCAAAATTTTGATCATTTCAGCTTTCTCTTTGTCCATTTCAGCAAGCAACACCACTTCCCGATCCATTAAACAGCTCTGCAGTTTGGCAAAAGCTTGTTTCATTTTCTTAATAGAATCATCCATCTCTTCTTTACCTACAACTCGATATTGTGCAAGAGAGACTGCAGCGCTGGAGGTCTTTCACAGATTTTTCAATATTAGAACCAAGCTTTTTGTTGGTGAAAGAGAGGGGAACATCTTCCATGCCTAGATTTGAAAGCTGAGGTCCTACAGTAGTTCTTGAGGGACTTGGCAACGTTCCTATTTTGTTGAGAATTCTGAGTAGAGTGCATAGTCAAAGACCTGCCCTCAAAATGAGAGACCTCATTCTCCAGCGTGGGTCCTGTTCTATCCAGCATTTCTGATGTGGCAGACTCAGGATCCTCCAGTTCTCTGGATTCTATTCAAAGTGTCTCCATACCTTCACTGAGTGAGTCCACAGACTCAGTATCATTGATGACACCGTTGACATGATAACCATTAATACCACCTTTCTCTGAGGAGGGCGCAGATTGTTCCTCTTGAATGGAAACCGGTTTATTGGAATCTGGGATACTGTTACTTGGTTCTGCTGCAGGTTTTGGCTTGCTTTTCTTCTTTTTGTTCTTTTTCCTGCCTGTTACTGTCCATTCTTTGGGTACTTCACTGGCACTACCTTCCATGAACGCTTGTACTGTTCTGCAAAACCAGGATAATTTCACTGTTACTCTTATTGGGAACTATTGCACACACTGCATTTATCTTTTCTTTCATGTTTTCAAAAGCTCCTTCTTGGGCCAGTACTGTATTGGACTGCAAATCAAAAATGAATCCTGATGAATCCTTCTGGTTTTGTTTCCTAGACATTTCAGGTTTCTTTAATCTCAAAAAATGCAGAGGAAAAGTATTATTTTGCCTTGCCTTGGCTCTGACTGTAGTTATCTTTGATTTAAAAGGAGGCGACCAAAGGCTGTAGTTGGAGGTGATAAATGTAAAATCTTGGTTATTTGAAATCCTGTTCACTAGCCGTCGATCTCCTTTTCTTCTCTCATATCAAATTTGTGTCAAGAAATATCATTGTAGACATTCATGTCTCTTTTTCCAGGGAGATTCTATCCTGGGCCCCCAAAGTCGCCACATTCCCCAGTTCCGGCTCTGCGTTCTGGACGTTCTCAGGTCTGAGAAGAGGAAAGGCTATTTTAAAACTTTTTGCATATTTTTATTATGATGAGTCTCTTTGAAGCAACATTTATATAATTTAATTTTCTTTTTAAACCCAACTGATGAAGTTCTTTCAATTTTTGCCATCTTGTTTTATGAGGTGGGGGTTTTATAATCCCCTGCCACTTTCTGAGTTCTGTGCTTTTTTGGTAAAACTGACTGTACTTTCTCTTTTCATATTTTCTTTGGGTATTTGAAAAGTATAGTTCTTGTTTTAGCCAGAGTGGTTCATTCCATCCTGTATTCAGTTATGATTCTGTACTGGGAGGCAGACACTGCTCTAGGCACTCTGGTTATTTGATGAATATTTGAAGGGCCTCGCAGGCGGTGCTAGTGGTAAAGAACCCGCTTGCCCATGCAGGAGACGTTAGAGATGTGGGTTTGATCCCTGTGTCAGGAAGATTCCCCTGGAGAAGGAAATGGCAACCCACTCCAGTATCCTTGCCTGGGAAATCCCATGGACAGAGGAGCCTGGCGGGCTACAGTCCATGGGGTGGTACAGAGTCGGACACAACTGAAGAAACTCAGCAGGCATGAAGCCAAGAAGAATCTATACAAACCTGATGAAAGAACCCTTATCCTCTCTTTGCTTCCTCATAATTTCAGTTACTTTCCCACAATCACTCTTTGTTCAACGAAATATATAAGCACTTAGGCTTAATCACTTTGGTGGTTTTCCTGCAAAGGCTGCTATGCATGTGTAAAAATAGAATTTGTATGCTTTACTTCTGTCAATCTGTTTTATGGCCGCTTAAGTCTTGGGCCCAGCCAGAGACTCTAAGAGAACAGGGGGAAAGTTTGCTTCCCTATACCATGCAGGTAGAGACCCCAGAGCATGCTTGTTTAAATGTCTCTCCTGGGTTATGTTTGGGTGCAATTGAGATTTATTTATTTATAATTGGCCACACTCTGCATGGCATGTGGAATCTTAGTTCCCTGGCCAGGGATTCAGTCTCAACCACTGGATTGCCCAGGAAGTCCCTGAATGCAATTTAGCTTACATTTTAGTTGAATTTAGCCAAGCAGCAGCAAATTTAGTAAAACTGGCGGGTGCTTTGAAAGTAGCAAATATTTGTTGACATTAACTGAAAAAAAGTGTCTCTTTTCAGACAGTTGAGTTACAGTGAAACGCTCAGGGTGGCATTTTAGAAATTGTGTGTGGGTGTGCTTGCCAGTGCGTGTTTATACCCCACACCTCGTCCAGTGGGAGGACGAGTCCTTGGGGCATGCTGAAGCAGCCCTGGGAGCAAAGAACCCCCTCCCCCCAGCTGCTTAGGTTTCAGTGGAGCCCTTCAGTGAACAGTGGTGCTGTTTACTGAGACGGGAGCAGTTTCGGAGGGATGAGAGGTAAAGACTCCTGGCTGTCTTTGGTCTATTTGAAAACTGCCTGCCCTGACTCGGCCCAGGGGCGCTGCGGGATTACCGTGCCACCCTGTTCCCTACTCACCTCTCAGGCCCCTCGTTCTTCCTAGTCTTTGGACGCTGGACTTCAGAACAGAAACTTTTACATCACTGAATTGTCATTTTTCTTCTGTATGACTCATCTGTTGAGAATTAATTGTATATCTGTATTTGGCCTGATGTCAGGCTGAAACGGCATTGTCATTCACCACTGCCAGGACGTTTCCAAGCTCAGTTTTACTCCATACAGGCTAATTTCTCTCCTATAAGTAAACCCTGTTTTCTCTTGGCTTCCGTGCCAACAGCATGTCCTCTGGATCCAGTCCTCCTCCTCCTCCTTCGCTGCCTTCTCCTGCATGACCAGACTCCAGCAGGTATCCCCCACTTTTGCTTGCCCCCCACCCAGCACCATACCCCTCTGCACTCTCTGGGTAATTAAACACTTTATCTATGCCACTGATCACAGATCTATAACCCCAACTCTAACTTCTGGTGTACCTGATAACTCTCTTACATCTTCTACTCCTGGGAGGTAACAGCTACTCAGTGTTTACATACCGAAGTTAGAGCTCCTAATTTGCTCCCCTAAAATTCTCCCCAAACTTCCCTATCTCTGCCTTATCCTTAATTTCTTGCTTTTACTCACCTTTTTTTCTTCCAGTTTTGTTGAGATATAATTGGCATAGAGCACTGTATACACTTAAAGTGTACAGTATACAGATGACTTACATACATCATGAATGATCACCGCAGTTTATGAACGTCCATCATCTCTGATAGATACGAGGGGACTTCCCTGGTGGTCCAGTGGTTAAGACCTGTGCTTCCAATGCATGGGGCATAAGTTTAATCTCTGGTTAGGAAACTAAGATCCTGCAGGCCACACAGCCAAAAAAGAGTGAAAATTTAAAAGATCCACCTATGGAAAAAAAAAAAGCCAAAACCTCTTATAAATACGAAATTAAAGAAATAGAAACTATTTTCCTTGTGATGGGAACTCTTGGGATTTACTCTTAACAACTTTCACATATACCATGCAACAGTGTTAATTACATTTATCATGTTGTACATTATATCCCTAGTGTTTATTTATCTTATAACCAGAAGTTTGTACCTTCTGATTATTTTCATCCAATTTCCCTCCTCCTCCTCCCCTCTGCCTCTGGTAGCCAAAAATCTGATCTCTTTTTTTCTTTGAGTTTGTTTTTGAAGTGTAATTGACCCACAGCTCTGTGTTAGTTTCTGTTGCCCAGCATAGCGATTTGGTATTTCTTTACCTTGCAAACTGATCCCCGCAAAATACCTGCTTACAGTCTGAAACCTACGAAGACAAGACTCTTCCTTTTTCTTTAGTTCCAACTGCAGATGCATCAGTGGCACCTTCCTGCTTTCCCCACAACACGTAACCTGAATCTGTCCCCTTCTCTCCGTCTCCCTTCCCAGCAGCCTGGGCTGAGCCACCACTCCACAGGTCAAGGAGGCTCCTCCCTGAAACACTGCATCCAGTCTGGCCCTCTGAGGATCTTTGTACACACAGCAGGCAGAAGGACATACAGTAAGTCAACCTTCAGGTCAAAAACTTTCAAAGATGTGAACGTGTTCCTGTATGCCAGCTATTGCACTGTACTATTATGCTTTTCAAGGTACTGTAAGATTAAACATGTTCTATTTTTTAATGTATCATTCATGTGAAAAGTATTATAAACCTATTACAGTACGGTGCTTTATAGCTGATTTAGTACCTGGACTAACTTTGTCAGACTCATGAACACACTCTCAGAACAGAACTGATTCGGGTATGGGGACTTGCTGTACTGTAGTCAGAACCGAAGTCAGGTCATGTCGCTTTCCTGCTCAGCATCTGGCTTCTCATAGTGCTTCTGGAAGTTCAAAGTCCTTCTCGAGGCCAACAGAGTACTCATACTCTGGCCCCGTGCACCACCTTGAGCCCACCCGCACGGGTCCTAAGAACCGAAGTCAGGTCATGTCGCTTTCCTGCTCAGCATCTGGCTTCTCATAGTGCTTCTGGAAGTTCAAAGTCCTTCTCGAGGCCAACAGAGTACTCATACTCTGGCCCCGTGCACCACCTTGAGGCCCACCCGCACGGGTCCTCGTGGTCCCCCAACTCCCCGCTCCCTGCCCTGGACTCTGGTCTTCTCTTTGTTGGACACGCTGGGCTTTTTCCAGCCTCAGAGCCTTTGCAGGAGCTGCTTCCCTGTGATCCTTCGCATGTTTGCACCTCAGGCACAGAGTGTACTTCTGAAGACTTTATAGACCCAGGGATTTTTCTCTTTTATTATGTCCTTATAGTCCAGTGACAGTTTGCTGAGTTATAAAGTTCTAGGTTCAGAGTTATATTTATTCAAAAAATCAAATTCCCTGTACGCTGTGGAGAAGCCTGAGGTCAACTGCACTCTTGCTTCGTTGTAGGTGGTCGGCTTCCATCATCTGAAAGCTGGGAAATAGCAGCTCTGTCTTCCCTGTGTTTGAATTCCACTGTGATGGGGTCTGAGAAGTTTTCTTCATCCACAGTGAGGTGCCTTCTCCAGCTGTAGACTCTCATCTGTCTTCATTTTGGGGAACTTATAGACATTCCTTCAGGCCCTTCCCAGTTTCCTTCTGGATCTGCACGTCAGCTTCCATCCTCCGAGCCTTTTAACTTCTCCATCTTCCATCTCCAGTCTCCTCTGCTGCCTCCTTGGAGAGGTCCTGGGTCACGTCTTCCTGCTCATTGGTTCTTTGTATCCTTTTTTTTTTTTTTTTTTTGTCTGTACCATGCAGTTCGTAGGATATTAGTTCCCTGACCAGAGATCAAACCTAAACTCTCAGCAGTAGAAGCACAGAGTACTGACCACTGAACCGACAAGCAATTCCCTGTATCCATCTGTTCTTTATTCCACTTGTCACTTTCTGTATCAAAATGTTCTTTTCATATTTCCACCCGTTTCCCTTTTGTGGGAGGTCTGATTCTTGTATATGTCTGACTTCTTCTTAATATTTGTATCACTGCTTGTTTGAAAATGTTGGTGTAGTTGTGCTGGTAATTCTGCTTCAGGTGGTGTTTGTTGTTACGTTTGCTGCCCTTCTGGCAGTGGTGCCCCCTCAGGCATGATATTTGAGGGTACTGGCTCTTCTAACTGGCATAGGTATCAAGAGAGAGTCCAGGCTCACTCCAGACTGTATCACCCCTCGCGTATCAGGATCTGTGTACTAGCTCCCTGTGGCTGCATGTTACATCACTGCACATGTGGCAGCCCGGCATAGCACATGTGTGTGCCATCTCTCAGTTTCCCTGGGTCAACAGTCTGGGTGCACTTTAGCCAGGTTTCTCATCCTTACAAGGCTTCAGTCCAGGTGTTGGCGGGGGCTATGCTCTCAGCTGAGACCCCTGCACCCTCTACTGGGTTCTCTAAGCTGGTATGTTTGCTGGCAGAATTCACTTCCTTGCAGCTGTGTAGCTGAAGCTCTTGGCTCAGTGGCAATAAATGAAGACCAAGTGGAAACAAGGAAAGACCATTTATTTAGAGCTTTCAATAGCAAGGGAGTCGGCCACCATTATTTGCATTTGGTAGAAACTCAAAGGCAGGTAGAGGGGAGGGGAAGCTTGACAATGGAGAAAAGAGGCAGCTTCAGGTCAGGTGTGCCCAGACTGGGGCCACTGGACTGGGGAGACTGGATGCAGCTGATCAGCTGTGGCTGGCTCGGGAGCTTGTTGGCCTCTGCTTGGTCCCACGTTGGAAATCAGGACAAAATCAGGAGGTTGTCAGTTATTATCAAGTTCTGATTGTTTTGTCAAAGGGAGTTTTAACTTTCTCTCCTTTCATACAACACAAGTTCTGGGCATTTTGGATCCGTAGTTACAGGGGTCATGGTTTTGCTTCCTGGACCAGTGGCTAGAGACAGTGGTCTGATTTCCCACAGGTCTGACTTGTACATGGCAGCCGGCTTCCTGGTTGCTATAGGTGGGCTTCCTGGACTGGTTGCTGCAGACTGTGGGTCAGGGTTCTCTTTCTACCTATGGTCTGGCCAGCATCTGCTTGTTCATTTGGTCTTCAGCTCCCAGAGGCAGCCCGTGGCCCCCTGGCATGTGGCCGTCTCCTTGGGCTGTTCACAGTGTGGCAGCTGCTTTTTCATCGCCAGCAGAGAGCGTCTGTCACTCTACCGTTGATAAGAATTCAGTTCACTATCATGAAGAAACAAGAGGGAATTTTATTCGAGCCAAACTGAGGATTATAACCTGGCAAGCAGATTCTTGGAAAGCTTGGAGAACTGTTTCACCTGTTAGAAGCGGAAAACATGGACATACACATTTTCAAGACAAAGGGTCATATGTCAAAGTGACAGCTTGATATTTTACATAAAGTTCACTGGACACGCAGTTCCGGTAAGCACCTGCAAAGCAAGCGGCAAGTCTCCATGACTCTCTCCAGAGCTGGGAAAACACACTGTTCTTTTGAGAAATTGCATTGCTGGCATCAGAAGAAAGGGAAAAAATTGATATTCACGGTTGGGCAAGACTTTTTATCTTTGAGGCACTCAAGGTTTGTGTGTAATTCAAAGGCACATGGCACATTGGGGAGGAAGGAGGTCCAGACAAATGCAGAGAGAGAATTTTATGTTGAATTTTTCCTGTCCTGCCTTAAATATACATTTTATTTACTCACTAGCAAAACAGAGTTTTTTATGTGTCATTATGTATTCAAGGGGGTACATGTGCTAAGTTGCTGGGGCTTCCTAGGTGGCACCAGTTGTAAAGAATCTGCCTGCCAATGCAGGAGACGTAAGAGGCGAGAGTTGAGTCCTGGGTGGGGGAAGATCCCCCGGAGGAGGAAATGGCAACCCATTCCAATATTCTTGCCTGGAGAATCCCGTGGACAGAGGAGCCTGGCAGGGCTACAATCCATGGGGTAGCAGAGTCGGACATGACTGAAGCGACTTAGCACATGTATTCACGAGAGTGACAACCATACCTTTTCCTTGTTCTGTAGGCTGGAAGCAAGTCACAGAAGCAGAGGCTTATAGGACAGGCTCCAGAGTGGGGAGCACGAGGTCCTCAGCCTACTGCTGAGGGGGAGGGGAGGGGCCCATGAGCCTGGGGGAACACTGTGGTCACACCCATTACTGGCTTCCACCGGGAACATCCCCACTCTGGGTTTCATTTGGAAACTCCTAGAAGCAGCAGCACTGGGAGATAACTCCTTGCCCTAAGCTCTGTCCGCCGCTCCCTGGGGTCCACAGGAAGGGATGCCCAAGGGGCTCAGGTCCTGGAGCCTCTTTCCAGGGACCCCTCACCGTGGCGGGCATTGGGGCTGCCCTACTGTGCTCCAACACTTCGTTCACATCAGGGATGCTGGCAGCTGCCTGGGGAGAAGGGGCCCATGGCGCTGGTGCAGGACAGTCAGGGGAGAAACAAGGGCAGAAATAAGCTTTCTTCTAATTAAAAGTGGGACTTGATCACCTAAGCTACTCTCCAGTTCTCTAATGATGTGAGTGAAAAGCTGGGTTCCACTAAATACCATCACATGCCCTGTGGCTTGACTTATCTCCGCTGAGGTTTCCCTCAAGGGCGAGACCCTGCAGCCCCTGGTATGGGGGTCTCTCACCCACTCCTCCCCAGCCCCATCAGTGCTCTGTTATATACTGGTCAAGGCCAGCGAGTCTCAACCTTGGTCGTACATTACACCTGGAGAGTTTGATAAACCCTGAGGCTCAGGTCACGCCCTGACCTATTAGAGTCTCCAGGGTGGGGTGCCTGCATCAGCAGCTTTATAGCCCTGAGGTGATGCTAATATGTAGCCAAAGTCCTAGAACAGTCTGGAAGCTGCAGCCTGTGAATCAGTCCTTAGCCTTGCTGTTCTTTGGGATCACCTGGGAAGCTGTTAAGACACACTGAGGCCAGGCCTCGGCACCCAAGGTTCTGAGGGAGTTGGTCTGAATGTGGTTGGGATTTTCCAAAGCTTCCCAGGTGCTGGCATTCTTCAGTCAAGGGTGGAAACTGCTGGGCCTGCGTCCAAGTAGCAAGGTGCTCATGGGGAACTGGCTTGTCCCTATGCTCTTCTTGGCAAGAAAAGGAGCATGTGCCCAGTTTAAGTGTGATTCATAATGAGCATGGCCAGAACAGAAAGGTCTGTGTTGCTTTTGTTCAGCAAGTTGAAATGATCAAGATTAGGTCAGATTCGAGAATGTAGTTGTCTGTTAGTTGCTCAGTCATGCCTGTTTGTGACCCCATGAGCTATAGACAGCCAGGCTCCCCTGTCCATGGAATTCTCCATGTCCATGGAATTGTCCAGGCAAGAATACTGGAGTGGGTTGCATGCCCTTCTTCAGGGGATCTTCCCAATCCAGGGATTGAATGCCAGTATCCTGCATTGCAGGCAAATTCCTTACATCTTAGCTAACAGGAAAGATTCAAGGATAGATCAGATTCCCTGCTGAGATCAGAAAACCTTAGGAGAGTTTTCCGAAGGAGACACTGGAATTTCCCTGTGCCAGCATGTTTGGCGCACGTTTTTATTTTATAAGGGGGTATTAAGGGACCATGCTTCATCTCCTCCATCGGGTAGTCAGCTTGAGGAGCAATCTCCAAATGGGCAGCGAGGCCATCATCCACTGGGGTTGCTGAGGGACACAGGATGGAGGCAGAAGGGGAGGTTTACTTAGCTGAAAGGAGAGGGAGGGAACCACCAGGCCCAGGGTACAGAGCTGTGCCCTGCAAGGTGTGTTGAACAACAGACAAAAGACCAGCAGATTTGGGAGAGGAGAGGAGAGGTCATGTAAAGCAGGGGTCCCCAACCTCTGAGATCTAAAGCCTGATGATCTGAGGCGGAGCTGATGTATAATAATAGAAATAAAGTACACAATAAATGTTACACACTTAAATCATCCTGAAACCATCCCTTCGCCTCCTGGTCCATGGAAAAATTGTCTTCCATGAAACCGATCCCTGGTGCCCAAAATGTTGGGGTTGACTGGGAGGACAAATGTGTGACGGCTTCAGTGACATGGTCATTGTCAGCTGCAGGTTTATTTTCATAGGTGCGTCCTGCTCTGAAACCATAAGTCAGTTTTCTAGACTTGGTTTAGAGGTTGATTCTAAAGACTGAACACAAAGCACGTTAACACAGTTATAACTGGTGCTCATTTTGCAGCCTCATCACAAGCTAAGATTAATTTTCCTTTTCTGCGAATCCAACATCACTCTTCCCAGGACATTTAAAGAGAAATGTTTCCAGCATCAAAGCCAAATGAATTCTCTTATTCCCCTTCAATTCCTCAAAATCATGATCATGCTATATGTCGACTCACTTCCTGTTGGAAACATTATTTTTTCTTAAATGTCCCTTCCCTCTGGAGACTTCTTATTGCCTTTTCCTTCCTCTTCCTTCCCTCCCTTTCCTCCTTCCTTTTATAACTTTTGAAAATCATTTCTGTTATCAAAGGAGGACATTTACCATCCCAGACCTTCAGAAATATCCAGAGTTTCAGTTCCACACACGGCTGCAGGAAATCCACTTTCTCTCTGAAAACATGCTTCCAGAGACCTGGACATGGGGGTTTAACACTTAGTGTCCCCCACTGTCCCCTACGAGGGCTGGCGGGCATGCTGGTGTTGTGGGGAGTCACACCTACTGGGCTGTCTTTCTGTTGGTCTCCAAACACAGGGCTTACACAGCGCTCGTGGGGGGCGGCGCTGCTCCCAGGCCAGCAGCCCCCAAGGGTGGACACTCAGTGTTCAGCACAGGCAGAAGTAGGCCGTGGTTCACCCAGGCCCCCGCACGCTCTGTGTCCCTGCTCACCTTCCGGATGCCCAGAGGCTGGGGCTGTGACCCTCCCATCCCCTAGTGAAGTCTTACTTTCCCAGCCCGGCTCCAGCCTCAGCATCTGCTTCTTCCTCGAAGCTGATGTCTCCTGTGGAGAGCCCTCCCTTTCCCTTCTTCCTGCTGCTGGCTGGGGCCTCAGCTCGCCCACCTGCTTATGAGTGAAAGGGAACAGGACTTGCAGAAGTGTGGGTCTCTCTTATGCACCCCAGCTACCCCCGCCCCCTCGCCGTGCCTCCAGACTAAGCTTTATTTCTCAAGCCCAGGGTCAAGCCCGCCCCTGCAGAATGGCAGCGGGGTCTAGTCCCACTTCGGGGGGCTTTCGGGGTGTGTGTGTCCAAGTGCTGGGCAGGGGCCGTGTGGCCCTGGCATCTTCGGGGCTGCCTGGCTGGCTCTCCCACAGAAGCACTGCTGCAGAGGTGGCCAGCTTGGCGAGGCCTATGGGTCCCACCTGGTAAGGGATGCTGAAGGTTAAACAGGGTCGTGCCACTTCCCCCATGTTCACCAGTGGTTACAGTTCTTCCCTGGAAATGACAGCTAAGGTCCCATCAGAGAGACCTGGTGAACTGATAAACTTGGCTCTATTTCAGGGTCGTGCTCTGAAGCGTCACAGGACTAGCTTCTTGGAGCTGCCGTAGCAAAGTGCCACTAACCTGGTGGCTGCAGACGATAGATATATATATTCTCTCACAGTTCTGGAGGCCAGAGGTCTGAAATAAAACTGGGCTGGTTCCTTCCTGCGGGGGCCAGGGGGAGTCTGTCCCATGCGTTTCCCTGAGTTTCTTGGTGGTTGTGGGCAGTCCTTGGCTTCTGGCAGAGTAACTCCAGCCTCTTCGTCCGTGGTTGTGGGTCATTCTCCCTGTATGTCTGTATCCAAATCTTTCTCTTATAAGGACACTAGTCATTGGAGGTCGGAGAAGACAATGGCACCCCACTCCAGTACTCTTGCCTGGAAAATCCCATAGACAGAGGAGCCTGGTAGGCTGCAGTCCATGGGGTTGCTAGGAGTTGGACACGACTGAGTGACTTCAGGGATTGGGGGCAGGAGGAGAAGGGGACAACCGAGGATGAGATGGCTGGATGGCATCACTGACTCGATGGTCGTGAGTCTGAGTGAACTCCGGGAGTTGGTGTTGGACAGGGAGGCCTGGCGTGCTGCAATTCATGGGGCTGGACACGACTGAGCGACTGAACTGAACTGAACTGAGCGACTTCACTTTCACGCATTGGAGAAGGAAATGGCAATCCCCTCCAGTATTCATGCCTGGAGGATCCCAGGGATGAGGGAGCCTGTTGGGCTGCCGTCTATGGGGTCACACAGAGTCGGACATAACTGAAGTGACTTAGCAGTAGCAGCAGCAGTCATTGGAGTAGAGTCCCACCCCCTCAACTCGATCTCATCTTTACTTGATTATATCTGCAAAGCCTGTTTCCAAGTAGGGTCACATTTACAGGTTGTAGGGTGTAGGATTTGAACATATTTGCGTGTGTATGTGTATGTGTGTGTGAAAGATACAATTCAATCCATAACAATTATCAAAGTAACTTAAAAGATAACTAAAGTCACAAAATGTGACAAATCTTGTTATTCTTTGAACAATAGTATTGTGGAACTTGCCTAGCTTTACTAATAGCCTTAGCTTTTTCAAATAAAGATTGGCTTATAAATACTTAAATTAATGAAAAATGGAAATACATGCTGTCACTTCTATTAAACCCCTAGTTCATGCACACAAATAGAAAAAGAATGATAAACATAAATAGTCCTTTACCATCAATGGCAAAACAAATACATACTTCATAAAAGTATAAAAATGATTGGTGCATTGCAGAGGAAGGAACACTTCCAAACTCATTCTACGAGACCAACATCACCCTAATACCAAAACCAGACCAGTATCACTGATGAACCCAGATGAAAAGTCCTCAACAAATTATTAGCAAACTGAATCCAACAATATATTAAAAGGATCATATACCATGATAGACACGACTGAGCGACTGAACTGAACTGAACTGAGCGACTTCACTTTCACGCATTGGAGAAGGAAATGGCAATCCCCTCCAGTATTCATGCCTGGAGGATCCCAGGGATGAGGGAGCCTGTTGGGCTGCCGTCTATGGGGTCACACAGAGTCGGACATAACTGAAGTGACTTAGCAGTAGCAGCAGCAGTCATTGGAGTAGAGTCCCACCCCCTCAACTCGATCTCATCTTTACTTGATTATATCTGCAAAGCCTGTTTCCAAGTAGGGTCACATTTACAGGTTGTAGGGTGTAGGATTTGAACATATTTGCGTGTGTATGTGTATGTGTGTGTGAAAGATACAATTCAATCCATAACAATTATCAAAGTAACTTAAAAGATAACTAAAGTCACAAAATGTGACAAATCTTGTTATTCTTTGAACAATAGTATTGTGGAACTTGCCTAGCTTTACTAATAGCCTTAGCTTTTTCAAATAAAGATTGGCTTATAAATACTTAAATTAATGAAAAATGGAAATACATGCTGTCACTTCTATTAAACCCCTAGTTCATGCACACAAATAGAAAAAGAATGATAAACATAAATAGTCCTTTACCATCAATGGCAAAACAAATACATACTTCATAAAAGTATAAAAATGATTGGTGCATTGCAGAGGAAGGAACACTTCCAAACTCATTCTACGAGACCAACATCACCCTAATACCAAAACCAGACCAGTATCACTGATGAACCCAGATGAAAAGTCCTCAACAAATTATTAGCAAACTGAATCCAACAATATATTAAAAGGATCATATACCATGATCAAGTAGGATTTATTCCCAGGATGCAAAGATATTTTAACATCTGCAAATCAATCAATGTGATATGCCACATTAAAAAACTGAAGAATAAAACCATGTGATCATCTCGATAGATGCAGAAAAAGCTTTTGACAAAATTCAACATCCATTTATATAAAATCAGATGCAGAAAAAGCTTTTGACAAAATCCAACATCCATTTATGATAAAATCAGTGTATCTCTTTTAAAAAGATAACCTAAGTTTGTCTCTTGTTTATTTTAAGGTTAAAATAATATTTGAGAAGGAACTTCTCTCATAATTCTTTTTGTCAAATCCCTCCAAATAGAAATTAACACTTAATCACATCTCAATTTTCTACTGTTTCCTGCATATATTGTACTTAGAGTGAGAAGCACCACAGAACTTTTAATTCTGTATTGAGAACTTTTTTTTTCACAGTCCCTATGAATTTACAAATCCCCAGATCCTCAAAATGCACTTGGAAGGTAGTTGCTCTACGATGGAAACCAGCTTTACCATCTCACTGGTCCCTGTTATTGAGTTAACAATTCTTAGACCCATACTTGTTTTCTTTTACATAAAATATACCAAAAACCTTTTTGATTGTGTACTTTAGCATACTTCTGGACGTTTTCTCTATATCCTTATTTTTGTGGTAGGGTGGAAAAGGTCAAAGCTCAGATGCTGTGCTTCCTGTGACAGGCCTAATAGGTCCCCAGAGAAGGTGACTAACCAGATCCCTCACTGCATAGGTGGAACCACATAAAATGCCAGAATTAAACACCAATTTTCATCTTGTGCTTTTTTTTGCTAATGATAGTCTATAAGTGTTTTTAAAAAATAGCTATTGTAGAAGAGGAAGAGAGGAGATGAAAGTTGGTGTGAAATCATCGAATTGCTTTCTGGGAGCGGTATTTCTTTTTTTCTTTAACTTTTTATTTTATATTGGAGTATAGCCAATTAACAGTGTTGTGATAGTTTCAGGTAGACAGCAAACAGACTCAGCCATACATATACACATGTATCCACTCTCCCCCAAACTCCCCTCCCATCCAGGCTGCCCCATAACACTGAGCGAGTTCCCCGTGCAGTAGGTCCTCATTGGTTACCCATTTCAAATGTAGCCATGTGTACATGTCCATCCCAAACTCCTTGTCCCTTCTCCTCGTTCTTATTTCAAATGGCCTGAGCAGCTGTGAAAGAGACCTCTAAAACAAGTTCCCAGTTGTTTTATGCTTGGATTGGGGTGCTAACTGGGAAAAGGAGTTGGGGGGACAGGGGAGCCCTAGGGAAGGAAAATCGAGGGGCGGTCTGGGCTAAACGTCCAGAATTCAGCCTGCAGAGAGCTGTTTTTGAATTACTCGCATGAGCTGCCTGAGGATGGGTTCTCCTCTCACTCACAGCAAGAGGGCTGCACCCAGATGACTGCAGGACACCACCAATGCCATCAGGACAGTTGGTGCTCCCCTGGGTGAGGAAATTACCCAGCTACCCATACCCTGGGGGCTGAATCATCTGCTCCTCCGCTTCCTGGCTGTGTTTGCTTCAGGCTTCAAACCCTGCCGCCATCCAGCTGTGTCTCAATTATCCTTTCAGAAATGACAGCCTAAATGTCCTCCCGGGGGGACCTGTCCCCACACTTATTACAAAAAATTGCTGTTGCATAAAAACCACTCCCCTCTTTGTTCTATTTTCTGCCTCCTTCTGCTAAATGCAATAACTTTCTTGGTTGAGCTATTTTTTTT
The DNA here is from genome assembly GCA_006408675.1 of Madoqua kirkii. Classification (NCBI taxonomy): domain Eukaryota; kingdom Metazoa; phylum Chordata; class Mammalia; order Artiodactyla; family Bovidae; genus Madoqua; species Madoqua kirkii. The sequence goes on along the minus strand of SJYC01122355.1, from coordinate 2,684 downwards.
TTTTTCTCCCTACAGGAAATCTCTCATCTTGCAAATGACGCAAAATCTTATGGAACTTTAGAAGGAAAAAATGTAGAATCAGTCCTGGATTGATTATGGAGAGAAGACAGGTCTGTTTATCAGTACCACACAGGAATTTCCAGTATTAGCAATATTCCTGGCAGCCTATTCATGTGAGTCCATGTTTAAAGAGTGGGGTGAATATGAAAATTCACCCTGAGTTAGATCTCGGTCCTTCAATGAAGTTCTCCACAGTTATTCCTTCATCCAATGAAAAGAAGGCTTATTAGAACTAAAAGATGACTTCCTTGCCTTCCAAATTCAGCAATCGGTTCAGTTGAGTTCAACTGAGTCGCTCAGTTGCAAAGTTGACTCTTTGTAACCCCATGGCTGCAGCATTCCAGGCCTCCCTGTCCATTACCAATTCCTGGAGCCTACCCAAACTCATGTCCATTGAGTCGGTGATACCATCCAACCATCTCATCATCTGTCATCCCCTTCTCCTGCCTTCAATCTTTCCCAGCATCAGGGTCTTTTTAAATGAGTCAGTTCTTCACATCAGGTGGTCAAAGTATTGGAGTTTGGCTTCAGCATCAGTTCTTCCAATGAATATTCAGGACTGATTTACTTTAGGATGGACTGCTTGGATCTCCTTGCAGTCCAATGGACTCTCAAGAGTCTTCTCCAGCACCAAAGCTCAAAAGCATCAATTCTTGACCGCTCAGCTTTCTTTATAGTCCAACTCTCACATCCATACATGACTACTGGGAAAACCAATCCATCCCCAATTTCAAGTGTGTTGCTCTCCATGACCTATTCGGGAAACCCACTTGGTACTTCCTGTAATATTCTCAGGTGCCAGCAATGCAGAGTGACTTTCTAGAAGAGTATGTGTGTAAATGGTCACCTGTCCCCTGGAGAGCAGAGTGACATTTACTGTCAGAGCTTCTCAAACTCGGATGTTCATATCCATCACCAGGACCTTGTTAAAATGCAGGTTCTGGGACTTCCCAGATGGCCCAATGGCTAAGACTCTGTGCTCCCAATGCAGGGGGCTCTGGTTCAATTCCTGGTCTGGGAACTAGAGCCCATGTACCACAGTTAAGAGTTTGCATACCACAGCTAAAAGATCCTGCATGCTGCAATTAAAACTCAGTGAACCCGAATAAATAAATAAAAATTGAAAAAAGTTTTTTAAAATGCAGGTTCTGATTCAGAGATCTGAGTAGGGTCTGAGATTCTGCTTTTTTAACACGACCCCTGGGTGATGCTGCTGGTCCGAGCACCCTGTTGAGCATCGCTTCCCTGAGGCACTTCCTGTTTCCGGCCAACCAGCCTCAGGAGCCCTGGGCATCTTCTCAACAGTAAGGAAGAAACTTTACCCTTCTTTTTTCTTTCCTCCCTGATTGTGCTGTGCGGTATGCACGATCTAGTTCCCTAACCAGGGATAGATCCCATGGCCCCTGCACTGGAAGCTCAGAGTCTTAACCACTGGACCCCAGGGAACTTGACCATCTTTGTTTGGCCAGGTAGGCCCCTTAATACTCTACTGGCTCTGCAGCCACTCATCACACATGGCTTTCCTCATGCAAATTCAAATAGACAAAACAAGATTAAGAAGGTTATTCTTAGTTGCCCAAGCCACCTTTCGAGTGCTCAACAGTCACATGCACCTCATGGCTACCATATCGGACAGCAGAGGTGGAGGACAGTCACATTCCTGTGGAAAGTTCCAGCAGACAGTGCCCTTCTACAGAGTTCCCCAAGTCTCTCGTTCTAGTCAAAGCTGCCCGCTGAAGGCCGACTCACACTTTGAGTAGCAAAGATCCACAGCATTCCGGTGTGGTTCTGCACAATCAAATATCCCAGATGGTCTGATTACTCCATGAGCTGTGGTTCTGAACCAGGGGCACAGGTAGAAACATCCAGGCAGCCCAAAACAGGTAACCAGATTGTCCAGGTAAGAATGACCGTGGGGGAGGGGGTGGGTAATCGGAAACACACCCCAGGTGATTCTAATGTGGAGCCCAGCCACTACTGCTTTAGGACTGAATTCAGTACCATGACCCGCACACTGACCCGCAGCCAGGAGGCCTTGGAAAAGTCTTCTGAGCTTGTTGTCACAATACACAACTGCTCGTGCCACCTGAGGGAGGCAAAACACCTAAGCCACCCCTGCAACCAACCCCTGGACACACCTCTACCCTCTCCCGCATAAGGAACAAGCCTGCCCCCCTCCAGCAGCAAGCAAGGACACCTGCTGTGTGTTCTCAGTGTCCCCTGTGCAACAGCTGGCCCAGGAAAGCTTTGCCTAGGGAAAAAAAATAATACACGACTTTCCAGGGTGGGGGTGGGTCTCTGAAGAGCCAGTGGAAGACTACTCGGTTTTGTCTACTCACAGCTTCTTTAATATTTACATTTTCAGGTGAAGTCTCTGAGACACAAGACTGTGACTTTAACAACTATTATTACCTTAAAATTCTCATCAAGACTGGGAACCTGAGGCACCAGTCCTGTGAAGTCTTCATGCAAAGACTTTTTTTTTAATAATGGTGCCAATTTTATTTTTTATTTAATACTTTATTCTATTTTACAATACTGTATTGGTTTTGCCATACATTGACATGAATCAGCCACAGGTGTACAAGATCTCCCAATGCCGAAGCCCTCTCCCACCTCCCACC